>APFE030109038.1:699-28380 GCA_000404065.3 Pinus taeda | reverse complement strand
TATCAATCACATCACTTAAAGTATCATCCATTGTTGGAGTTTCATGAGGGGGAGAGAGTTCTTTAGAAGAAGATTCCACAACTTGATCTAGTATAGGAATCCCCCCTTCAAGATGTGAAATCTGATTATCAAATTCTTTAAATGATTTTGCATTTGTGAATCTATCCAAGCGATCAAGTTTCCACTGAACAACATTGTCACTTTTGGATGATTCAAGAAAGATTACATTTCTAGACACAACAAACTTTTTATTGACTTCATTATAGAGATGGTATGCTTTGGAGGTGTTTGAATACCCCAGGAAGATACACTTATGACTTCTTGCACCAAGTTTGTTTCTATGTATCTTTGGTATCAAGGCATAACAGGTGGAACCAAAGACCCTGAGATGCTTTACCGAAGGAATGTGCCCATACCACATTTCATAAGGAGTCTTGTTTCTGATAGCATTAGATGGACATCTGTTCTTTATATATACAACACATAGAACTGCATCAGCCCAAAACATCAATTTTACATTTTTGAAAAACATCATGGAGTGCACCATATTTAAGATTGTCCTATTCTTCTTTCAGCTCACACCATTTTGTGGGAGATTATAAGGCAACAGTTGTTTGAGTTTGATCCCATGTTGGTGAAGATAGTTTTCAAATTCATTTGATGTGTATTATTTTCCATTATCAGTGCAAATAGACCCAATATGAGATTGTGCATCATTTTCAATCCATTTATGAAAATTCTTGAATGTTTGAAAAGCATCAGATTGTTCTTCAATAAATAAACCCAACACATTCTGGTGTAGTCATCAATAAATGTCATGATATATTTATTTCCATTTGCAGAAGGAACAGGCATTGGTCCACATAAATCTGAATGAATGAGTTCAAGTTTTCTATGTGCTCTTGAATGTGAGTCATGAAATGATTGTTTGCTATGCTTTCCTAGAATGCAAGCATCACATTGCTTAAGTTTTCTAGGAATTGTAGGCAAACCAGCCACACCATTTTTCTTCCATAAGCGGAGGTTGTCATAGTTTAAATGTCCAAATCTAGCATGCCATAATAAACTTGATGGAAGTGTACCTTCTTCATAATGAGAGTTGTATTAGAAATGTTGTGCACGAGCAGAGGTACCCTGCAGCTCGAGAAGCCTTTCTTCTTCTATTCCCCTCATGACAAGTGAGTGGTCAGATGCTTTTCTCACCTCAAGCTTGCCATCAAACATATGAATGGAGTGATCTTGCTGGCAGATGTGGACCAAGGATAGCAAGTTTCTCTTCAGTTGTGGGAGATATAGAACATGATGCAAAAGAAAGTCCAGAAGACCAGGCAATTTGAGCCTGATTGTGCCAAGCCCTTATGGCTTGATTTTTGATTGGTCTGCAAAGTATACTGCTCCATCAAAATTGTCAGTAAATTCTTCAAAAAAATCTTTTCTATGAGTCATGTGGCAAGTTGCTCCTGAATCAAGCAACCAATCATTTTTCCAAGAAGCAAGTGAAGCATTAAATACATCTTCATTTACTCCAATATTACATTGTGCCACAATATAATGAGTGGATTCAAGTGCTTTTCCTTTGTCTGTGTCATTAGTTTTACCTTTATGTTGGTTTCTTTGCTGCTCAATTTTGTCCCAAGATAACTTGCATGTAGAGGCATCATGTGATCCATTTCTTTTGCAGCGTATCTAGTGCAAATCTGAATTTTCTCCTTGAGAGTGTCATCCCCCCTACCTATTAAATATCTTCCTCTTCCTCTTTGACCACCTCTTCCTCTGGAAGAATATTGGGCGAGATTCTTTTCTTTATAAGCAAGGCACAGAGCCTCTTCAGAAGATTCAGGGTTTGTCTTCTTTCCAAAAGCTTTCTCTCTTTCAACAATTTTTTTCACAACAGAGTCAAAGGTAATGTCTTTGAGATTTCCATTTGCTTGCAATCACTCAAGATAATTGGAGTAAATAGGATAAAGTGCCTTGAGAAAAGCGATAAGAGGAATATCCAATTCAACCTTAGTGGCTTTGATATCATGCATTATAGATTTTACTTTGGATGCGAGAGCAAGAGGATCATTATTTTGTAATTCAAGAGTGAAGAGTTTAATCATGAGTTGAACAACTTCAAGTGCAGAATGTGAGTCATAGAGTTCTTTCAGCTTTTGTAAGGCTTCGAAAGAAGTTGAAAATGGAAAAATATGGCGACTCACCTCTTCACTTACAGATGTTGCGATTAATGCATAGGCTTTGCTATTCTTATTTTCCCAAATGGTGAACTCTTTGTGTGAGGTAGGTTGTTCTAGCTCTTTGTCTCCGTCTCCAATACACACTCCTTTCCACAACTCATTGAAAACGAGAGTGTGTTTTATCATCCGGGACCACTTAGGATATTTCTCCTTGCCAGTGAGAACTATTCCCACAATGGATATGATTGAATGCATGTGTACTGTAAAAAAATACTTCTCGCAATATACTGTAAAAAATTGTACTTCTGGTGGCAAACTTTGTTTAACTTTGAAAAAAAAATAATGAGGGATAATTAAAACAACAGTGTATTAAAACCAACAATCTTAAATCCACCATATGAAGTTTCATCACCAAGGAAATACGCAATATGCTGGTTCATTTAGAATATACTGTGACTAGCAATCAGAGTTTCATAACTCACATAACAAATTAGTACATATTCAAAGTAGTAGTCCAATAAGTACATAGGAGGCAATTATATATCAAAAAATGGTGATCTTAAATGGCGCACATATTTCAGAGAATGGAAGCTTAGGCCCTTTCACCATGAATCCTTCTAGCCAATCCCATCCATATACATTTTCTCACCGCTTCGGACGTTTTCTAGGCCGCTGTGTATCATATGCCAGAACAAGGTCTTGGTTCTGGTACCAAGGACTGCTCCATTGACAATGGTTACAACACCCAACAATTTTCTTAGCTCCTCATCATTGTGAACGACAAGCTGAATATGTCTTGGAACTATACGATTCTATGGGTAGAATAGACAACGTGATATTATTACTATGGATAGAATAGGCAATGTGGTATTACACAATAGAGGTAGCGCACATGTATTAAAATGGTGATCAGTTACCAATCCTCCGTGGATAATTTATATATTCATAAGTCTCCACCTTCCTTCCTCTTGCGTGGAGGCACTAGCAGCGCCAAGAGTTTCTACCCCATCTCACTCCACAACACCTCCAGGCAGCAGCTAGCTCCAATCGACTCCTTCAATGTAGTAACACACTTCAACAATGAATGAGATTTCGTAGGGATTTGACAGAGATGTCAGCCTGCAAAAAAATGTAGAGCATAGGTAAAATAGGGAGTTACAAAGTAGAGGGAAGCCAAAAATGGCACTGGCTCTGATACCATGTCAGACTAGGTAGTAAATCCTCAAAATCAATTCGTTATATTCATTCAGGTTGGTAGTTCAATTCAGATATGTTTTGAAGAGTCATTGATGTAATGGGTCTATGAGGGCTAAGAATGAAGAGTCTTAGCATAGGAGAGAGGCTCTATAAATGAGTGCGCAAAGGCCTA
Organism: Pinus taeda; assembly: GCA_000404065.3. Taxonomy (NCBI): domain Eukaryota; kingdom Viridiplantae; phylum Streptophyta; class Pinopsida; order Pinales; family Pinaceae; genus Pinus; species Pinus taeda. Next base: position 24,834 of record APFE030109038.1, on the reverse strand, counting down.
GGGTAGAAGGCTGCAGCTGAGTGCGAGGACCCCTACAACTATGTGCGTAGGGTAGTTAGAGTCTGTAAGAGAGATCTGAACATCAATAAAGAGAAATATTCTAGAATTACCTATGTATGAGCTATTTTACTTCTATTATCACTACATGTGTTATGTTAGGTTAAATACTGGGTTTATGATACAATGTTGTATTGATATGTGAATCTATGTGTTTTACTTTATTATATGAATGTAAGTAAGAATATCTATTTACGCGAAGATATTCATAATGCATGTTGAAGTTATCCACTACTTAAGCTAATCGTGGTAAATATAGCTGTAAGAGTAATTACAGAGGTGAGTAAGTGTCTGGATCACCTATTTAGGGTCCGCGAAAGGTAGTCATAGACCTTCACAGAGGTCTAGGGGACAACTAAAGGAGGTATATCGATAAGCCCTAAAAGGCTTATTGATCTGCATGAAGGAAGAGTTAGGGTATAAAGCAACATCACTTCCATCTCAAGGTGTAGAAACTTGGTTCCTGCATCCCCACATACTTCTTCGGGTGAGACTTCAGTTCATGCTCCGTGGATTGATGATGAAAGGGCCACTATTGTAGGGGTTTTCTTGGCTAATTAATGTTGAACATGGGTCAAGGCCCATCAAGCCAACAAGGAGGATGTTCTGACTTGTTAACGTCAAAGAAAATCATACGATCATCATGAGGATCCACATCACCCAAAGTAGAGAGTAGACCTTTCCGTTGGGATGGGCACATCTGGAGGACTTCCAGCCTTGACATGGAAGCAGGAGATTGTTCCAATTCATCTACTATGCTATACGTATGGGCAGATTTATTATAAGAAACTTTTTTACGTAATGGAGCTTTAGGGATCTTGGGAATAACCTCTACATTAGGTGGAGTGACATGTAAGGTACCATTGGATGACAACAGAGGCTTAGTGGAAACTTGGGGTTGGGACTTAGTCGTTGACTTAGTGGGTGGCTTGTCATATTAGCATGATCAAGTCTAAAGGTTGAATTGCTCGGTATTGACCTCGTTAGAATCCATCATAAGAATATGATAATCATTGTGACCAGATGGTGGAGCTGGGGGTCTGCATGACGACGTGTAGATTGAGCATTAAGATATCCTTGGTGAGGAAAAGGATTGGGAAGAATAACTAGTTGAGATGAAGCAGGAGGTGGAGGAGGAGATATGGATTATGATCCTCTAGAAGCAGTTGCTTGAGCTTCCCATACTTGACGCATCTGAGGTAAAAGGGGGCACTCATGAGTATAATAGCCATATATGTCACAATAGGCACAAGGTTTGTTCTTACTAAGACCCTTGTCTTTCTTGGGTTGTTCGCCATGTTGTTGGGTTGGGTGATTAGGCTAGTTTCCTTGAGGTGCAATAGGTGGTGGACCCTGACTACCTTGATTACCTTGAGATGCCTGATTCTGGTTACTTTTCCCCTTTTTCCTTTTTATGGGGCTAACGGGATTGGCCACGCTCTGCTGAGCATAAACTTGACCTTGTGGAGGATATTTTTGTTGTGGGAGAGGTGGAGGAGGCATGGGGGGCGAGGGTGTTGGGGTCGACAGGGCTAGAGAGCTAGGCAGTGCATACATATAATAAGGAGATGGGGAATATTAGGATAAAAAATTGGTGAAACATCTGGCCCTGACATCTGTTGATGCAGATGGGGATATGTATATGACGTGTTGGGACCTAGATAAGATTTTCCATGTGGGAGATTGGGGCAGGGATAGATGTAAGAGGAATTGGTCCCTCCCTGGGGTTGACCATAACTCATCAGAGGTGGAGCATATGTTTGAATTTGAGGTTTTGAAATGGTTCCAATGATACCATCAATGGCATGGGATGCTGTAACAGCCCTAGTGAAAATTTCATGTAATAAAAGTTAATAAAGGAAAAATAAGACCATGGTTAAGGGACACTCATTCCAAGTTGAATGTTGGGCAAAGATATCTTAGTGGCCATCACTCAATGTGTGTTTTTGGCTAAGGAAATTGGCAAAGGCTAAGAAAAAGGCATTTTTGGAACATTTATTTATGAAAATAATGGAAATTAGGAGAAAAGTAAGGTCAAAGGTCACATGTTGCATGTGAGGAGGAAACTGAAGGAAAATAATGAATAAATGAATAAATTAAAGGCCTCATTGATAAAAAGGCTTATGAGGATCGGTTGTCATGTTTTTTGCTCAATCTTAGTTGGTGTAAGCTCTTTGTTAGTTCAATTTTGGAGCTATCTCATTATTCTCTCTCTCTCTCTCACTCTTGGTCACTTAGAGTTTTCTTGGAGCACTCTAGCTTTGGATCAAGGAAGGAAAAGAAAGAAAAGGTAAAGGAAGGAAAGCGAGGATCAAGGAAGGAAACCAGGATCAGGTAGCTTTAGCAGGATTACTTGCAGGTAACCTTTTGCATGTGTGGTTTCCTAGGTGGTTTGGACACACATGGCTTTGCATGTTGGTTTATGGTTCTATTGATGTTGGTGGCATGGTTTTGTCACGTTATGACAATGGTTTTCATCCTAACCTTTCCTTTTTCCAAATGCCATGGTATGTTGGGATGTTTATCTCAGTTTTGAGTTTTGGTTTTCCAGATGGATTTCGGAATCCGGGGTGGAGGTGGTCTTAAGTTTCATTCCCAAAGGCCTAGGAATCTCTTGACCAGTTTTGGCAGGATACACGGTAAAGCCTGAGGGAGAAGTCTTAATTTAGGGCATAGTAATCTGGGCTTGGATTGTGATTGGAGCACTGGTTTTGGTGTGATCACGGTTTGGTGAGGGTGGAGGTGGTTTAACCTATGGATTCACTTGGTTGTTCTATGAGATCCCACATTCATTCTTGGAATATGCATTGGAGGTGATTGGCTAAAAGAGAGATTTGGTTCAGCCATGTCTATGGTCGGGTGGTATGTGGAAGTCCTGGACCTGGTTAGATTTACCTGTGACTAATAAAAGCTAAGTTCTCTTACTTTTGCATTGGTTTATATGTGGATTTAATGGCTACCATATCTATGATATTTATATGGTTTTATGCTAGTTATAAGCATGGTTAAATGACTAGTTCATGTCATGGTTATTTCATGTATTTGCTTGTAATTGTTAAATGGATGGATGCAAGACCTAATTGATGATATAATAGTTCAATGGAGAAGGAGGTGATCCTTCTGGTTATGTTTCATAAGTTATTTCAGCCATTTTTTCTCTTTTTTGTATCCTAAGCCTGTGGGTTGCATTGATGCCAAGTGTTTAACGGAATGCCAGCCCCGGTTGGGGATGCTCAGGCCTAGTCCTGAGGTTTATTTTTTATTTGTTTTTATTGTCATCATGTATTTGATGTATTCTGAAGGTTATAACAAATTTTGGGCAAAGGTCGGTATTCTGAGCTAGAAAAGTGGCTCAAGTCTCGGGGACATTAGCACACATGCCTGTGAGAGTGACTTTTCCTTTTGGTTGTTGTCTTGCCTATAGCATGATAACGACCAAGGGATAATACACTTAAATCATCGGTGGGACTCAAGGACATGATGTTTGAGTGACTGACATGTCTCTTGAGGGTGTTGTTCTTGATGTAGATGGGTTTGTTTGATATGTTTCTTTGGTTCCATTTCCTTAAGGTCACCAAGGAAGTTGAATCCCTTATAGCATCCTCTCTTGTCGCATGTTTACCCCGACTAGCCAATTGATTAGGTGGACCTAGGAGGAGGGGGTGTTGCAGATTGGTATCAGAGCCAAGTTTCACTCTCCTTGGGTGAATGTGTTGGTCATGAATGCATGTGTTTCTCTTACACTTGCATTCCATGTGCTTGTTGCATTGCGTCATGTTGATCATGATTGTAGTAAGGTTGTCATGAGGAACTTGGTGTGATTTTGTGGGATGCAACGTCAGAAGTATATGACTGGTTGCATATGGTTATATCTCACTTACGTGTTGATTATATGTCACTTGACTACATCCTTGTATGTCAGGTGCATTCTTGAATGTTTTGATTATATGTATCAGTATTGTAGGTTGATTACAAGAATTAATCGCTTATGCTCGCCTACATGTGTTCATACGTATGTGTAGCTGATTAGGCATTGATTATGCATGTTGATAGTTTCATGTGGATATGTGTGCAATGGAGTAATGGTTGTTGTCATGCATGAGGTCATAGCATGCATTGTGGATATGGCCTTGCATTGATGACTGGACCCTAACTAGAATGATATTTATGCGTTCATGCAATTATTCCATATATGTCTATATGATATTAGGATTATGTTATACATGTATCACATTGATTTGATGATCTTGTAGACAATGTATCCTCCTTGAATTATGCTATGGTAAATTGGTTAATTGTGATTTGGTTTAGCTGACATAGTATGCCTTGCAGGAAAGAGATCATATGGCTAGCAAGGTGGTAGACTACATAGAATCTCCCTATACATCAGATGGGCAGCATGGTGTGGGGCACTCTTCTGACTTGGCAAACACATTGAGAAGCCTGAAGGAATAAATAAGGAGTTGCAAAGTAGACAATGAGAAAATCATGCAAGCACAAGAGAAACAAGCAGAGGTGAATGTGATACTATTTCAGAGTTTGTCATGTTTGCAACGACAGAGATCACTTCGGATAAGCCATGGACTTGAGGATAGAACTAATGGGGAATATGCAATAAGTATCCTAGTAGACAGAAGTCAGATAGATCTCACACGATCAAAGATGGCATGTTGTTGGACACTAAGGATAGGAGAGGTGATCGACGTGGGTACTATTCCAGTTCTGGCTCTTACATGCATCATGATCATCATCGTTATCATCCTTATAGGAGAAGTGATATGGGATACTTTCTGGATGAGTTTAATAAGTTAAAGCCACCTACCTTTGATGAAGAGACGAAGACATCACAGGATGCAGAAGCAAGTTTACTTGGTATGAAGAAATTCTTTCATTGCACAATTATTCAGAAAATATGAAAGCAAATATAACCACTTTCAATCTCAAAGGTAAAGCAAATATTTGGTGGGAAGACGTGAAGTTGTAAAAGGTACCTTTTCATATGGTCAGTGTTGGAAGATGGACAATTGAAGCTGTAAAAGATACACACTAGCCAGAATCTTGCAAATATGTTAACAAAAGTTGTAACCACGGAGAAACTGAGATTTTTCTCAGTTTCAATTGGTCTTCAAGTATGATGATGAAGATGAAAAACAACTAGGTCCAAAGTGGAGTCATTGTCCAACAAATGAAGCAGCAGTGGAGTTGATATAATCAGTCTCAAAGTGGGAGATTGTTGGGTGTGGAGCCTGATTATCTTCTTTATTCAGAGGTATTGCAACATTGGACCCCGGTTCATAATGGGGCGGAAATTCCACCCATTTTTTTGTCACCAGGGGAGGCGATGACAATTTTTATGAGACTCCCCCTGGTGGGGTTGGGGGCATTGCCCCCAAAGCTAAAAAAATAGATGTAAAATTTCCATGTAAAATATTTTTATTTCATAGTCAATCTGGGCCATTCATTAGGTGGATGATTTAACAATAGAAGTTATGTTTAATTTAGGGTTTTTTTCCCTAGAAGGAAACCCCTCATTATATATGAGGGAATTGTATTGTGGATGAAGATATGTGTATTCTGGGCGAGAAAGAGAGAGGACATTGTGTAAGAGCGAAGAGGAAATTACAGGGGATCAACCATAGGTTGTATCTCTTCATTTTGTTGGATAATATAAAAGGAAGGACTAGTTGTTTCTCCATGGATGTAGTCCAAATTGGGTCAACCACATTTATCTATGTCTCTCTCTTGTTTTACGCATTTTATGTGTTTGTGTTTTTGCAATATTTTATGTGTTTCATTGCTCTGTAATATATAATTTTATAACATGCCCCGAACACTCATCGATGGATTGGTCTGTAAATGGTGTGGGAAGTTTTCTTTTGGACAAGCTTTGTTCAGATCACAAAAGTCTATGTAGACATGAAGGGTGCCTTTTTCTTAAGAATGAGAACATGATTGGATACACATATGGTGTATTCAATGGGATAGATGAAACTAGCCTCCTTGAGCTTATCGATTTTAGCTTTGATAGCTTCACATTTGGAAGTATGGATAGGCCTTTCCTTTTGGCGAAAAGGGATGGCATTAGGCCAAGTGTAAATGTGATGTTCAATAATGTAAGGATCAAGTCTTGGAATTTCATAATAAGACGAGGTGAGAACATCACGAAATTATTGAAATAACTTGGTGTAAGCATCGATTTCTTTGGGGGTGCATTATGCCCCGAAAATGATATTTTTTTCGATCCCTGTTTTATTCGAAATGTTAATTTTGATGGTAGGGAAAAAGTTAGCCATATTCCTTCTTCAAAAGCATCTGGTGTAGGAATCATATTTTCAAACCAATCAAATTCACCATGAATGAATTATTTTGACTCCATAGCATATTGATCATGGGTTTAATGCGGAAGGAAGTACGCATAATGGTGCATATCATCCCAAGGATACTCATGGGTGGTCATGGCTTCCATGATGTCTTCATCAGAATGGAAGATGGGGGGATGGGAGGGAGATAGACTACATGCTGAAGAGGAACTAACTTAGGCATCTTCAGGAGAGACAAGGTTCACATATGCATCTTCGACGTTGGGAGACATATGACTAGTAGATGGGACATTTACCGATGTTGAGACCAAAGTGTTCATCGAAGAAGGTTCAACAAAATGTTAATAGGAGACATCTAGAGAGTTCTAATACATCGATCTCATGGATGACGATAGGTAGAGAATATGAGCGGTATTATCCATCATCATGACATCAGGGGTAGAGATCATAGTGGGTGGTTGATAGAACTCCTACTCTATTATAGGAGTGGGACCAAAACCCATAGGAAGAGAGAAGTGGATTCACTATGAGCGACCTCTAATTCATGAAGCACATGAATTCTATCACAAAATTATTTGAGACGGGGACAACAATGAGAATAATGGCCATAATTATCACACAAAGCATAGGGGTGATTAATGTATAATGATCTATTCTTCTTAGATGACCTAGGTAAGGTGACCTGGACCTGAGGAATGTTAGAATCATGGAAGATATTAGAGAAACAATTCTTGATATGAGGGAGCTCAGGACAATTATTGGTGGCATGACAAACAACATCACAGAAAGCACATGGAGGAATAGGCTTCGGTGGCTTAGGAGGATATGGAGTTGTTTTGGGTGCCTTTTCTTTGGTAACTTTTTCTAGGATTTCCCCCCCTCACCAGATGCTTTCACAACAAGAGTGGGTTATTGTTGAGTTTATTGTTGAACTAAATCAAAGGAAGGGGTAGGAACAACACGAAGAACGATGGTCAAAGTATTGTAAGGTTTGAGTTGATCTGGGGGAGTGTTTGTAAAAGGATCAATGTACCAGACTAGGATACCCAAGGTAATGTTAGGTAAACTCAATGTAGTCATGACAGATGTAGAATAAACTCATGGGGGTGTAAATAAAAACAATATCTAACCATAATGGTAATGACCTAGGGGAACTGCTCTGAGATGGTTAAGATCTGGGGGAACAATTCCATGCTGAAAGGGATTAGGAGAGATACTAGTAGAAGGAAATGGTACTTGAGGAGTAGTACCAAAAGGCTAGGTTGAGTTGGGAATAGCAGGCTCCAGAGGTGTTGGTTGTTGTGAAGGCATACCATATTGCTTGTGAGCAGTCTATGATTCTTGAAGCATTCAAAAAATGGATGAGCTAGGTTCAGAAGAAGTAGGTGGTGGACCGTAATAAGAAAAAGCAAGATGGAATATTCGTAGACTCCAGGAGAGAAATTGGTGAGGAATGAGACAATTTGATTGTAAGTCGTTGATGAGATATTGGATTGATGTGAAGTCTGATATTTGGGATGATAGTACATTAGCTGATCAATAGTGATGATCTTTCCATTATGAGGGAAGCACATCTTACGGTGAACTGCGAAAACTAACATAACATAGGTATAACTATGACCAAAAATGATTTTGTAATGTAATGGGGCATCAATGACCTCATTGTCAATAGAGACAGTCTTGCCGACAACAATGATAGGATAGTTTTGATATAAGTCAAGGGGTTGTGAGGGATGATTGTCCCAAGCATGGAGAGTGATGGTGAACAGGGACAGGTCCGGGGAACCAATCCGCTTCCAAACACTAGTAACCATAACAGAGGTGGAGGCGCCTTCATCTATGATACACCATTGGACATTGACGTTTCTTATGGAGGCTGGGATTTGGAGTGCAATGGATGAAGGTTGAGGAGTGTTGGGAACAGGTCTCCTAGGGTCAATTTTGGAGTTAAAAGCCTGAGTTTTGGGGCTAAAGGCCCAAGTTTTGTATAAAGAATGTAAATTCTTCGCATTTTGTGGTCACGGAGTGTGAAGATGTAAAGAGTCATCAAGAGTTTCCACCCTTAGTTTATGTAACTTGTGTTAGATTTATGAGATCCACCCTTGGTTTGCGGACCATGGGAATGTATAAAAAGGGAAGTCTTAGAAGAGTCTAAGGCAGCTTTGGTAGTTCAGTTCAGATATGTTTTGAAGAGTCATTGATGTAATGGTTCTGTGAGGGCTAAGAGTGAAGCGTCTTAACGTAGGAGAGAGGCTTTGCAACTAAGTGCGCAGAGGTCTGGGGTAGAAATCCATAGCTGAGTGTGTGGACCCCTGCAGCTATGTGCATAGGGTAGTTAGAGTTTGTAAGAGAGATCTGAACAACAATAAAGAGAATTATTCTAGAATTACCTATGTATGACCTATTTTACTTCTGTTATAACTGCATGCAATTATGTTATTTTAATACTAGGTTTATGATTTAATGTTGTATTGATGCGTGAATCTATGTGTTTTACTTTATTATATGAATGCAATTAAGAATATCTGTTTATGCGAATATAATCATAATTCATATTGAAGTTATCCACTGCTTAAGTTAATCGAGGTAAATACAACAATAAGAGTAATTACAAAGGTGTGTAAGTGTCTGGATCACCTATTTAAGGTACATGAAAGATAGTCATAGACCTTCGCAGAGGTCTAGAGGACAACTAAGGGAAGTATATTGATAAGCCATAAAAGGCTTATCGATCTGCGCAAAGGAAGGGTTAGGGTATAAAGAGACAACACTACCATCTTAGGGTGTGGAAACTTGGTTCCTGCATCCCCCTATACTACTTCGGGTGAGACTTCAATCCGCGCTCCACAAGTTGATGCCGAAAGGGCAAGTAGTGTAGGGATTTTCTTGGTTAATTAATGTTGAACTTGGGTCAGGGCCCATCAAGCCAACAAATGGTTCCGTTGTTAGGACATGATCTATATAAAAATATGTGTGATGTCGCATCATTGGAATCCAACTAAGAAGGAGATCAAAGAATGGTTGGGTAGAAATATCCACGAATTCACGGCATGAGAGAATAGGAAGCCGCGATTGACGAAAGAATAATTGTTGGACAAATATCTGTACACAAAGATACAAGAAATCTTCATTTGTTCCTTCCCGATTGAATTATATGAGTGGATCATGAAATTGGCAGATGACCAAGAAGGTGGAGGCTTGACAGTCCAATAGTCTGGACCCTAGAATTAGTGTGGAGATTAGAAGCCTCTAAAGATAAGATTGCACATGTTTTTGATCATTGGCTCGATCATATTGTAGGAAGGTTCATGACATAGTTCATGGTCAATACCTCGGTCAACGACTGTGAAGCGGAGCGCCGCTTCTTCAAGGGGTCGTGAGGTAAGTATTTAAGGTCTTTAAATGATTGGATGAAGATGTTATTGTGTGAAAAGTGGATTATGAAACTACCTTGATGTTTTGGGCTACGGGAAGTGGAAAGACATTCAGGAACAAAGGGAAAACAGACTCTGAATATAACCCACTTATTGAACTTCCTTTGAGTGACGACGAGGAAGCAACACAGGATTCTCTGCAGAGCGTCATTAAGTTGATAAAACAAGGGTTCCCTCGAATACCCCATTCACCCACACCGCCTCCATATTCACCTCCACCGCATACAACTTCACCTACACCACCACCACCTCTGCCACCATTCAGTATGGCGAACCCAGTAAAGATACATGTGTTCAAGGGCTTGGGAAATAAGGATTCTGATGAGTTTTGGTTAGTAGTGAAGGTTGTATGGGAAGCTCAGGGTATCACTAATGATCATATTAAGAAAGAAACATTGGTTAGTGCTTTGCAGGAATGTGCACTAACATGGTACATTAAGTACTACACTGATAACTTGACATCTGCGTTGATAAATATTCAGACCGCGCTGAATAAGGAATTCAGTAGGCCTAAGTCTGAAGCACAATCAATCATTGGATTTGATGAAATAACGATGAGGCCCGGTGAGAGACCCTGGGAGCTGGATCAGAGATTGAAATGCAATATCTGTGAAGCTAACATGAATCTGACTAATGGGAAGCATCGCGAATGGTTTGTGGCTTCACTCCTGCCTCATCTAAGTGTTGCGCTATCACAACAAAAGATTGGGACCCAGGCGGAATATCTGGAGATTGTGATGAGATTGCATGAGACATTGATGCAAGATGATAATTTGGGGGTTCAAGAGATTCATGCGCAGTTACAAAACCTTTTCCTAGAAATGCAAAGTCTGAAGAACGATAGAACAGTTTGGCCATAGGTGTGCGAAGAAGTTTGGTGCCTGAAATGCAAAAGCCAGGGGCATGACAAAGATCATTGCCTAGTCTTCACAAATTATGTTGTAGTAGGAGGACCAATACCTCTGAGACTGGATGCTCAAGTGAGGCCAAGTGCAGAGCTGCGCCATGGTGTGCTATCTGTCAAGTAGCTGGAAAACATATGATTTTTTATTGCCATTTGCTACAGAAATTTGTACAGACATCGCAACAACTCTTCTGCAACTTCTGTAAATCAGTGGGTCATGATGAGTGCAATTATCATAGTTACGAGTTAATGATGGATAGAATGCTCGCATATTGGGTGCACGCAGAAACCCGGCCTTTGGACCAAGGTGCTGGGGGAGCGCAAGGCAAATATCAGGGGTGCGGATGAGGCCAAGGTGGAGGAGAACCTGGTAGAGATCAAGGACAGGTCATTTGTTACAACTGTGGAGGACCAGGACACTATGCGCGAGACTGCCCAAATTTGATGCATATGTCATGCCGATATTGTACTTAGTTTGACCACACAAATGAATATTGCGCGGTATTTCTAGCTAAGATACGTGAAAAGGGGGCGCAGCTGACCCAAAACCTGCAGATGATGAGGGATAACCCTCGTGAAGAGGATCCCAAGGTAAATATTGTGCTATGGAGTGGGATGACGACTCACAAAGATAAGGAGAAGTAGCCTGAAGAAAGTGAATGGGTCCACAAAGCTCCAGAAAAGGAGGTCGAGTTTGATCTGAAGCACACACGGGAAACATTTATGGAAGTGAAGAAAAGCTTTGTTAAGGCCTTTACCTCAGGAAGTCAGGATAAGCCAACTGAAGAGATGGACCCTTCCATGCTTACTACTTTCTTGGATACCTGTATGAAGCTCTTGCATGAGAGCAAGGTTGTAAAGGGACTAAAGGAACTGATAAATAAGTGTATCGGGAAAGAAAATTCTCTTGATGGACTGCACATAGTTAGGAAGATTGGTAAGAATAGGCCAAGAACGGGGCGTGAGATGAGGCGTATTGCACAAATAGGAGAATATGAGATGGATCAAGTAATTCTAGATCTAGGGTCAAACGCGAATGTTCTGCCTAAATGGACATGGGAAAGAATGGGGAGACCTGTGCTGCAATGGTCTCCGATTCAGTTAAGGATGGAAAATCAGTAGAAAATCATTCCCATGGGAAGATTACAGGAAGTGATAGTGGATATTGAGGGCGAAAGTGCATTGGCTAACTTCGAAGTGATAGAGATTATGGATGACGGCAATCCCTACCCTTCTCTCCTTGGGATCGATTGGGCCACTGACATGAATGGGGTAATCAATTTGAAGAGGTGGAAGATCATATTTGAGAAGAAATCGCTCCACATAGTAGTGCCCCTGGACCTTGTAGAAGGACCATGCTATATTGAACTGATCCGCGATTATGAAAGTGACGATAACTTGGACCAGGTTTATAAGATAACATCGTGGGATCAGGATTGGGTGAATCTGACAGTAGATGGACATATTGCATGGGACTACGAAATCTCCCACACTTCAGATTTAGATGAGGAGTTGGAACACTAGCAGAACCGACTACATGAAGTACGTAATATGATGACCAAGTCCCTGCTTTCTGTATCATCGATGGTAAGGAATCTGCCTTACTATGATGGTTTAACTGACGTTGACGAATTTTTGGATACATTTAATAGGGAAGTTCTAGAGAAGCATCGCTCCCAGGCCTTGGATTGGGTGCTGCGAGCTATGCCTCCGAGATGGTGGGATATGCATAAGTAAAGTTTTGATGATTGGCACATATACAGAAAGAGGATGAGATTATGGTTTGGTCACCCACAAGTTCATCTCACAGAGAAATACGATGGGAGGGATGACCCGCTCGATCACCTAGCCAAATGGACCAAGGTCTATGGAGTAGAGCCTGAGCCTGAATGGGTGCATCTGTTTTTCATACTTTGGATGTTATACCAATGAATTAGTACTTAGAGACGGAGCTCTGCCATGGCACTAAAGAATGGGACATTTTGAATCAAGGGTTTTTGATGACGTTTACTTTCGAGGATGGATTTAAATGTATTGATGAAGCTGTTAGTGTCGGTCTTGAGCCCTCCATTGGTGATCAAAAGCTCTTTGCATTATGCATAGGTAGGTGTCTCATCACTGTCAGTTTTGCATCCCCTTAGGCATGCCATAAAACTGATGGAGGAGCTGGTCTTTGTTCCCTTCTTGGCTTTGCTGGATTAGATCATATCATTTAAATGAGCTTGTGTTGCACTTGTTTTATGTTTGTCTTGAAATCCCAAGTCTTAGGTCTAGGGTTTTGGTCAAAAATCACTGCAAGGTCATGAGTCAAAGGTCTAATAGTCCCCACCAAGTTGGAAGGATGTATGTAAATATGTTCCATTGATATTTTTTCATCAGGTACAGCTCATTTATACCTTGGATTTAAAAACCCTGTTTTTAAACCCAAGGTCATGTGAAATTTGCAAAAAATAAGGAAAATTTTCAAAATTCTTCAAAATTCCGGCAATAACCCTGGTCTCCTCGCCAGATTCCATCAGATGGTCAACCTGCAAAAAGAACGGAGTTAAAGCACTCAAAAGATCAAATTCAGGACAAAGTGAACTCAAAACAGTGTTAAAAGTGAATGTCAAAGCAAAAACATTAGAAAGTGGGTCTGGTAAGTTAATTTTTTTCAAATTGGGCCTATAAAGAGTAAATTTCCCTCTAAACAACCTCATTATGCATTTGAGAGCTTGCAAAAACGAGTGAGAGGTCAAAAGAGGTGATTTGCAGAAAGTTGGAGTCATTTTCAGGGGCGCGACCACTCAGGCTCAGTGCGCGACTAGTTGGGTGGGGCGCGACCACTCAGCGACCCCTTTGCAGTGCATTTTTCTAAAGGGTGCGACCACTCAGGCGGGGCACGACCACTCAGGCGGGGCGCGACCACTCAGAGCAGGGGCGCGACCACTTAAGCTGTCTTCTACAGAACCGCTCCAAATCGACTAAATCGCCCTCTTTCTTGCTAAATTGATCGAGGTAGGGTCTTCTAGTGCGTTTGAATGCTTGAAACATGAAATCATGGGCTTGCATATATATGTTTATCACCAAGAAATGTAAGGAGAAATGGATTTGGGTGATTGCTTGGTCACTAGGCATTAGGTCTAGGGTTTGTTTTCACTCCTTCTAAAGTTTCCCAAATGTCAGTCCATGTCATCATTCAGCTGGGCCTATCATCATTCAGAGGGTTTTCATCATCATGTCAAGTTCCATAGGGTCATTTTACAGCTTATCCATGCTTCAGTTGTGCCTTGGCAAGTTCATTTCCCTCTCCTAGGGTTTTGAAGCCAATTTCTCTTGGACGGTCAAATCAATGGCAAAACTTGTTTTCTGATGTTCATACACCTTCCCCTATCCCTAAAGTACCTTATCATATACTTCCCATCCCTCAGATCCCCCAAAATCCTCATTTTTACACAAACCCTAGTTTCTAGCTACAACCTGACAATTTTCTAGGTTGGGCCTGTGTTTTTCCCTTTTGGACCCTTTCCCCTCACTCAATCTCTGGGATTCCACTTTCCCCTACTTCCTAACATCCCTCCCTACTCCCAAAAATTTCCCCAAGAATTTAGAAGCCCCCTATCCCCTTCATTTCGCTTCATTTCGACAAAATTCCTTGTTTCACACATCGGGGCAAGTTTCACTCAAATGATGTTTCAGAGCAGCCAAAGATGAATTTTGGAAAACTGAGAGAGTTTTTTTTCCACAACATGCCAAGGAAGAAAAACCTCCTTCACTTTTTGCACAGGTGTCATGGTTTTAAAGAAATGTCAAAAATACCGGCGAGCAGAGGTGCTCCGGGGTTTGCCAAAACACAAAACGAAGGAAAACTCCGATCCACTTCAAATTTTGGCCCAAAGCCTATTGAATGGCAGGTACTTTATTGGGGCTCCATCCCAAATTTCAAGAAAATTTGGGAGAAAATTTTGTCATTTGTGAATTTTTTGGGAATTTTACAGGTTTTGGCCATTTGAGTGGTCTCACCCCGTGCGCGACCAGTCATGGGGACAGCTCAGAACGGGGAAAACACTACATTTTTGGAATTTTCATGCAAAAATACACTTTTCTATGGATGGGTTTCAGATTTTATGAAGATTTGGGCTCCCAAAAGCTCAAAATACATGCAAATTTTGACTTTCTGCCCCTTTTTTGAGTTCCAGAAAGTGGCCTTGGGAGAAATGACTTTTGAGGGGTCAAATCAACTCCAAATTCAGAAATTCCAGTCGGGTTTGAAAGTAGACTCACAGACCTTTCCAATGAGCTATCTTGCACCTGATTTGGACACCGGGAAGGCCCTCAAACAGAGCTGCCAATGCGCGTGACCAGTCAAAGTGAGGGGCGCGACCACTCAGGGAAATTTGCCTGTTTTGACCAGTTCAGCCAGCGAAACCCTGTTTTTACCTTGGTTGACTTTTGAGGCATGTAAATGATGGATTTTTATGTAATTTTCATGGCACTTAGATACTTTTACTCTCCTTGAACACTTCTAGAATTTTCCTTGATGTAAATGGTAAATATTTAATGAACGGATAGGTTTCCTAAGTTTTAGAGGCAAGTTGTTTTGACTGCCTATTATCTAGTGATTAGTTTAAAATTAGTTGAAACAGCTCCTAGGAAGCTGAGCTCGACCCATAGAGGTGGGGAAAGGAGTTAGATCTTCTATATTATGCCTTCTCTTACTCATTTTCATGGTTGGACTCTTGAGGGAGAAGCTCCTATTGTATATTTTACTTGTATCTCTGCAATTTGAGGAAAAGGAAGACCAGGGTTTTGCAGACATCATTGGGATTCTTGTGGACTCTTGTGTTGATGGTGTGTTCTCTTATTGTAATTGTAAGTGTGTTTATGTGTTCCATATCTTTCTTTACTGCAGCTTATTAAACAAATGAAGTGATAAAGTTTGAATTCATGCATGTCATGCTCAGCTTTCAAATTTGTTTAATGTTTATGTTTTCCACTGTCTAAAGAGGATTCAAAGTCATTGTTTGCCCTCTTTAGCTTCTCCTCTTTCCTCCTTGATCATCCATCTCAGCTAAAAGCATCAGCACAAACTCCTACCTTGCCCCAAAGACCCACCTGCAAAAACTGAGCTCAATCCCCGCACCCTAAATTGCAGATCCTCAACTTGCCACCAAAAAACCCCAAACCCCTCAACTTTCAAATCAGTTTACTAGCCTAATATCTGTGTTACCTTGATTGGTCATCTCTTCCCATTGAAAATTTAACGAGATTGACCGGAGAGAGCCTTCTCATACCCCGTAGGGCTAGCTACGAGGTGAAATGGTTTGATGTTGCCTTGAAGGTTTGCCTTTCTCAGCCTGAGGTGAAATATCAAGTGCTAACATAGTGGTGACCATACTGGGGAGAAAATCTAAATCTTTTCTCATTGAGTTTGTTATTTCATAAGTCTTAGACGGAGCCTGAAGTTACGCCAGGTAGCCTTCGAAAACGCTCTTGTTTTACATCAACGCAAGTAGATAAATGCTGCTTCAGTCTATCTCCGTGGGATTTGTGAACATAGCGCTTCATTGACATCTTTACCCCAGTATACTTGTTAAACTCTGAACCGTGGATGATAGGTTGAGAGTTTTCATAGGCTGAATGCTTTTTCTTTCCTAGTATTTTCGAGAAAACAAGCTAGCTACAAATCCTAGACCAATTTTCAGATTTCATTCATGCCCATCTATCTTTGATTATCTTGAAGATTTAGATTTTGACGAAAGTTTTGAGTTATCTCTGTTTAAATCTAAGTCGGAAAGTGCTCTCGATTCCCTCGTTCTTGATCCTGATTTTGCAGCTGCTATTGAGCTTGAGAGACATAATAAACTGGTTGAAAATTTCATCTTGAGACATCTCCAGACACGGATTCAAGCTACTACCCTTGCTGATTTTGTTGAGAATATCTCTGATCACATTGGATCTACTATCACGGCTCACGAAGAATCTTATCCTCCTTATGTTTCAATTTCACCTATAATCACATATCCCGAATCAGCGGTTGGTTCTCCGCCTTCTCCTCCTACACCTCCGACTCCTCCAACTCCACAAACTACACCTCCTCTTATAATAATCCCTGCTATCACAGCCCCTCCACTTCATACACATCCTACTCCCCCACCTAGAGCAATGGCTGCCCAGTTTGCCCCATTGGTTTTACCTGCAAATCTTCATGATATGCCTGCTGATTACCAAAGCAAAATTCCCATGTTTGATGGTACTCCACAAAGTATTACAGCTCAGCAGCATATCGACAAGATGACCACATTTTTTGATCTATATGAGTTAGATGAAGAAGATGTTACCATGCGTTTGTTCGTGCAAACATTTGACGGAGAGGTAAGAAAATGGTTCAGAGGGTTGGCAGCTAACAGCATCACTACCTTGGAAGCACTTCAGAATCAATTCTTGGATCGGTGGGAGATCAGAAAGGATCCACTTCAAATCAATGCCGAATACAACAACCTCAAGCGTAATCCGGGTGAGTCTGTTCAAGATTATATAATCAGATTCAATTCAGTGTACAATGCTATTCCCGATGATTTGAGGCCATCTAGAAAATCAGCACTTCTCAAATTCCCAGATGGTTTTGATCCGGAGATGGCTTATTCACTGAGAGACCGAGATCCCCCTACCTTGGAGGAGTTGCGGAAAATTGCAGTTAGTGTTGAGGCAAATTTGAATGACAAGAGAGCAAGGATGAAGGCAGAAAAGCGAGTTACAATCAAGGAGGAAGCATCCACATCAAATCAGGTTCTTCAGTTAGTTGAGAAAATAAAGAGGGCACTTGAAAAGATGACTATTGACAAGCTGGAGCCTCAGATTCGTAACCCAAATTTTAGAGGTCAGCAGCAACAATATAGGATCAAGCAGCGTGAAACAAAGGCACAAGACACAGCAGTTCAGCAGCAAATGAAACCACCTTTTCAGCAGAACTTTGTTAGTCCAGAATATGAAGATGAGGGTGATAATGTTGGTGAGGAAAATCATTTCTTTACCCCTGATGATATGCCTACATATATCACGGAAGAAGATGAGTTGGTAAGTAATTCCGGCTTTCCACAAGATGAGCATTATATTTTGTCAAATGATATGATACTTGAGGAAGAATCTGAAGAGTATCAAAGAGGGTATTTGAATTCACTATCAGCGTAGCAAGGACAGCAAAGGCAATTGAGAAACCGAGCTATTCCTATAAATCCCATGCAGAAAAAGAAAGATATGGCAGCAAAGAATGACTCGGTTTCCTCAAAAGGAAAAGACATAGTCGGTCCTTCAACAACACCATCATCATCGGCAGCTAAGGTAGATCAACCATCAATTCCACCAAAGGATAAATCTGAAAAGAGAGATAATCCGACAAAGGAAGGTGAGAAGCTTCCAGTTTTCAGTTTGGAGAATGAGATTGCAAAGGCGAAGATATCAATCCCTTTGACAGAGGTCATGAAGAATACCACTTACCGAAGCCAAGTTTCCAAGTTGCTAAACTTTGATCCAATGCTAGACATGGTGAATGTACAAGATGATTAGCCGGAGTTAATTTTTGGGCCAGCTTTGAATGGTGAGTCTCCTGAGAGTGATGTTCCTCCATTTTATATCAGCTTGCGCTTGCATGAGTTTGTATTACATAATGCTATGTTTGACTCGGGAGCTTGATATAATTTGATGCCGAAAACAATTATGGAGAAGCTGGGGCTTGACATCACAAGGAAGTACCATGATTTGTATTCATTTGATTCCATCCGGGTAAGATGCATTGGTTTGATCAAAGACTTAGTGGTGAGTCTAGATCAAATTCCAGCAAAGAATGTTTTGATGGATGTGGTGGTGGCGGACATTCCTCCTTTGGCATGTTGTTGTCGAGGTCATGGGGAGCCAAACTTAAAGGTACAATTCAGCTTGATTTTTCATATGCTTCAATTCCAGTTTTCGGTCAAATGAAGAAGTTATATCGAGAACAAAAGATGAAATACATGATCACTAGTAAGGAAAAGCCCGTGAATCATCCTGTAAATTATGTACAGACAGATTTAGAATCTTTTGTTTTGTTTGTGGAAAATTTCAATGAGGTAGATAGTCAGGTAGTTCAAGTAGAAGACATACCAGACATTTCCGAGAATTTCAGAGAAGCTTTGAGAAAGGAAAGGGAAGGAAAGTCTGTTTTCATAAGGCCAATTGCAGAGATAAATGGGCAGCAAACAGAACATGAAACAAAATCAGGTTTTCAACACCTAGAAGATGATGAGGAAGGTCTTTGGACAATGGATTTTGATGGTGCAGTGGGCAGCGATGGTGCTGGCATAGGTGTATGGATCCGAAGCCCATTCTCCGCCCAAGATCAAGTTCCAAGCAAGGTACGGGTATGTTCTTACAAACTGGCATTTGATTGTTCGAACAATGAGGCAGAATATGAAGCTCTTATTGCTGGTTTGAAAATCCTTTTGAAGTTAAAGGCAAAGAAAATAGCAGTATATGGTGACTCCGAACTAGTTATCAAGCAAGTGAAAGGTGAATTTCAGGCCAAACATCCTCGCATGAGAGCTTATAGAAATGTTGTTTTAGATATCCTGAAAAGATTTTCTGAGCATACCTTGACATGTGTGCCCCAGATTCAAAATGGTGTTGCGGATGCATTGGCTAAGGCAGCAAGTAATCTGAAAATACCCATGAATTCCAGCAATAAGTTCGAGATATATGTGAAGCATCGTCCTACAGTCCCAGATAACCAAAGGTGTTGGCAAGTGTTCCAAGATGACGAAGAAATTGAAGATTTTCTGCAAGTTAAGGGTAAGTTCGAAGACATCTCAATAGATACGGAAGCTGAAGGAGTGAATCAGATGGATGTATTGCAGCTCAAAGATAATCACATTCCAAAAGGATTGATTCCTTTAGAGGAATTGTTTGATTATGATGATGTCGCTCGCAAGCCAACTTTGAGGCCAATGGATGAAGGAGTTGAAGATGTAAACCTTGGGACAGCTGCAAATCCAAAGATGGTGAAGCTTTCAAAAGCATTGCCGCCTAAGGTAAAGGAAGAGTATATCAGATTATTGTCTCTGTATTCTAATGTTTTTGCATGGGATTATTCAGATTTGAAAACTTATGACACAAACATTATTCAGCATACCATTCCCATAAAGCCAAATCAAAAGCCTTTCCGGCAAAAGTTGAGAAGAATTAATCCTAAATTGCTGCCATTGATTGGGAAGGAGGTCAACAGGTTATATAAATCCGGGATCATAGTGCCAATCCAGTTTTCCGATTGGATCTCAAACTTGGTGCCCGTGAGGAAGAAAACCGGTGAGATTCGCTTGTGTATAGACTTTAGAAATCTGAATAAAGTGTCATTAAAGGACAATTATCCGCTGCCCAAGATGGATCACATATTGCAGCGGGTTGTGGGTGCATCCAGAATGTCATTGCTTGATGGTTACTCTGGGTACAATCAGATTTTGGTGCACGAAGATGACCGTGACAAGACAGCATTTACTACTCCATGGGGTACATTTCATTATGCCAAGATGCCGTTTGGTTTGAAAAACGCGGGTGCTACATTTCAGCGGGCAATGGACATGGCCTTTGCAAACGAGAAGGATGTCTTCTTAGTGGTTTATCTTGATGATTTGACCGTGTTTTCCAAATCAGATGAAGAGCATTTGTTTCATTTGACTAAGGTGTTTGAAAAGTGCAGAAAATATGGCATCTCATTGAATCCGAAGAAAAGCCTTTTTGCTATGAGTGAGGGCAAGCTGCTCGGCCATATCATTTCTAAATATGGCATTCGTATAGACCCTGCACGAGTAAAAGCAATTCAGCAATTGGAGCAGCCCCGTAGCAAGAAAGAAATTCAGTCCTTCAATGGTAAGTTGAATTTTCTGCGCCGTTTCATTCCCAACCTTGCTGAGCATCTTAGAGAAATAACAAATATGCTAAAGAAAGACAGCGAAATAAGATGGACCGAAGGGGCGGTGAAATCGTTTAATTTGATAAAGGTAATCTTATCTTCAGCTCCAACATTGATTAGCTCGGATTATACACAGGATTTTATTTTGTTTTCATTTGCCTCTGAGCATACATTGGCAGCGGTACTGATGCAAAAGAGAGATGGAGTTGAGAGACCCATAGCCTTTTTCAGCCATATCATAAGAGATGGAGCGCTGAATTATAATATCATTGAGAAGAAAGCATTGGCCCTGATTAAAGCATTGAAAGATTTTCGAGTTTACATATTGAACTCTCATGTATTGGCATATGTTCCTAATGCAGCTGTGAAGGATGTTCTAGTGCAAACGGAACCGGAAGGAAGAAGGGGTAAGTGGATTGCTGCACTCTTAGAATATGATGTTGAAATTAAGCCTACTAAGCTGATTAAAGGCCAAGGTCTAGCTAAGTTGATGGCTGAGGCAAACCTTCATGTCCTTGATATAAATTTAATTGCTGCCTTGTCGGATGAAGATGAAGAGAATTCAGTTCTACCGGTGTCCGATATCTTTGTGTCTTCTCCTTGGTATGCTGATATAGTTTATGTGCTTCAAAACTTATCTGCAGCTCCTGGCATGCCTAGAAACAAAGCTAGAACATTGAAGCTTAAGGCTGCCAAATTTTGCATCATCAAATCTGCACTTTATTGGAAGGATCCCGGTGGCGTCTTGCTGAACTGTTTGGTCGAAGAGGAAGCTAAAACAACAGTAAATGACTTCCATAAGGGTGACTATGGGGGTCACTTATTTTGGAAGACCACGGCTAATAAGATTTTGAGAGCTGGTTTCTATTGGCCTTCTTTATTTTCAGACGTATATAAAGCAGTAAAGCGCTGTCATGAATGTCAAATTTTTCAAGGAAAACAGAAATTACAGCCCTTGCCTCTCAAACCGATGGAAATCAGTGCGCCATTTCAGCAGTGGGGTTTAGACTTCATTGGCGAAATCCACCCAGCATCATCCGGGCAGCATCGATGGATCTTAACTGCCACCGATTACTTCACAAAGTGGATAGAGGCAATTCCCACTCGGCAGACCACGGATTCGGTAATCATCTCTTTTCTTGAAAATAATATTTTGTCACGTTTTGGCTGTCCATTCAAATTGATCACAGATAATGCAGCAGCATTTAAGTCCAAGCGGATGGTTGATTTTTCCTATAAGTATAACATCAGCTTGGGGCACCCCACGACTTATCATCCGCAAGGTAATGGGCTGGCCGAGTCATCAAATAAGTCACTAGTGAACATCATTAAGAAGATGCTGAAAATTAACAAGAAAAGTTGGCACAAGAAGTTGGTAAATGCATTGTGGGCTGATCGGGTAAGTCAAAAGAAGTCAATTGGCATGTCGCCATTTGAAATTGTTTATGGAATTGATGCAGTTTTTCCAACATCACTCAGTGTACCGGTTGTGAGATTGCTTCAAGAGGTGGGTGAAGATTCGGATCCAATGCAAAGGCGAATCAATCAAATGATTCACTTGCAGCAAACAAGGGAAGAGGTTTTCCAAAATTCTTTGAGGTTGCAAGAGCGCATCAAGAAGATCTATGATAAGAAGGCAAAGTCGGAAAACTTTCAGTTGGAGGATGTTGTTTTGAGATGGGATGCCCAAAATGAGGACAAATGTAAGCACGGTAAATTTGATAATTTGTGGAAAGGTCCTTATAAGATTGCTGCATATCGTGGTTCTAATGCTTTCCTTCTCAAAGAGTTGAATGGTGATGAATGTCCCGGTGGGTCGGTGAATGGCCGGCTTCTGAAAAGATATCATGCTTGAGCAATTGCTGCTCTAATCATCCTCATTGTAATTACCATTTTTCTTTCATATTACAACAAGTGTGAACTGATCTCTCATCCTTAGTTTGGGGCCCGCGGTGAGGGCTATAATTCTGAGGATGGAGATTGGTTGGTGTGAAGTTTTCAGATTGTTCATTTTCTGCAAAAGTCAGTCAGTTTGTGTCTTTATAGTCCAAGTCGAATAGAGTCATTTCAAGTTTGGTCATATGTGTATAAGTTGACTCCATTGCCCAATAAATAAGGCACTGGTCTGCCCTCCCAGAGGTCTAAGGTTTTTGGCACCTCCAAGGAGCTACCATCCCCATTGGAGCCAATGTTAGTGTCGGTCTTGAGCCCTCCATCGGTGATCAAAAGCTCTTTGCATGTGCATAGGTAGGTGTCTCATCAGTATCAATTTTGCATCCCGTTAGGCATGCCATAACACTGATGGAGGAGCTGGTCATTGTTCCCTTCTTGGCTTTGCTGGATCAAATCATATCATTTAAACGAGCTTGTGTTACACTTGTTTTATTCTTGTCTTGAAATCCCAAGTCTTAGGTCTAGGGTTTTGGTCAAAAATCACTACAAGGTCATGAGTCAAAGGTCTAATAGTCCCCAGCAAGCCGGAAGGAGGTATGTAAATATGTTCTATTGATATTTTTCATCAGGTACAGCTCATTTATATCTTGGATTTAAAAACCCTGTTTTTAAACCCAAGGTCATGTGAAATTTGCAAAAAATAAGGAAAATTTTCAAAATTCTTCAAAATGCTGGCAATAACCCTGGTCTCCTCACCAGAGTCCATCAGATGGTCAACCTGCAAAGAGAACGGAGTTAAAGCACTCAAAAGATCAAATTCAGGACAAAGGGAACTCAAAACAGTGTTAAAGTGAATGTCAAAACAAAAACATTAGAAAGTGGGTTTGGTAAGTTAATTTTTTCAAATTTGGGCCTATAAAGAGTAAATTTCCCTCTAAAAATGCCTCATTATGCATTTGAGAGCTTGCAAAAACGAGTGAGAGGTCAAAGGGGGCGATTTGCAGCAAGTTGAAGTCATTTTCAGGGGCGCGACCACTCAGGCTCAGTGCACGACTAGTTGGGTGGGGCGCGACCACTTAGCGACCCCTCTGCAGTGTATTTTTCTCAAGGGCGTGACCACTCAGGCGGGGCGCGACCACTCAGAGCAGGGGCGCGACCACTCAAACTGTTTTCTACAAAACCACTCCAAATCGACCAAATCGCCCTCTTGCTTGCTAAATTGATCGAGGTAGGCACTCAATTCATGAATGATGATTTGGATGGTGAAAATAATGATGTGTGTCATGGTTTTATCATTTAAAGTTGCAAGTGAATGGATTAATATGGCTGTTGCTAATGTTTGTAAAATACTAGGGTTTTGTGACTGTTTCAAGTGTTTATTGTCCCATTGATCCCTTCCTTTTTCCACTCTTTCATTAATAATCATGTTTTCATCTCTGTCCTATTTCATTTGCACATAAATTATGCCCTACCCCCATCCCTAAGTTATAAACCCTACCCCTCTCACAAGCACTCAAACCCTAATTCCCTCTACCATACACATGCAAAAAACTAAAACAAAAAGAAAAGATGCATTGTAAAGACTGAAGAGAGTCATGTAAATTTAAT
>APFE030109036.1:6728-29640 GCA_000404065.3 Pinus taeda | reverse complement strand
CAGTCGGAGCCACTATCCCAAACGGAAAAGGAGCTGTACTAAGGTCCGGACCGGGTGGTTTCCCCAATGTTGTTGCAATGATTTTCGAGGCTTCAACAGTTTCATGGGCATAGAACTGCGCACATCCTTCACATCTCCTTGTCCTTATGCGAGAGACTCAAGTGAGGTTCAATGATGAAATGAGCCTCATGCTCACTCCATATATACGCATCCTTCCTCCATGTTTCGAGGGGCTTCTTAACTTGAAGCCGACCTCCTTTAATCCATGTGAAGCCCACGTAATGCATCATACATGCCCATATTTCTTGTCGGTTTCATTTTATCCATACGTGCTCATCCCCATATGTTTTATGGATGACATATATGAGCCCATGTATACATTTATTATATTATCTTTTAATGAGCCTTCATAACATTATATCCTTATAAGTATCTCGGTCATCACATATACGTTCTCCATTACATATATGTTATATTATTTTATTACATCCTTATTCTTACGCATATTTACATATGCTCATAAGCTATGTAATGTATTTTACATGTGTCACATCTCTTCGTTAACCATGTCGCCCACATGATATGCTTGCCACCGCCAACGCCATACTAACTGCACGACGTAGCCCGGGTGGGTGGGCGGACCTTCGTGCGGCCCTTCGCCCATTCGTTCGGACGCCCGCCTGCTCTTCCAACCGGTCGTCCATCGTTTGTCCGTTTCAACGTTTGGGCGGTCGTCACACGTCCCGCCTTCTACCTGTTGTAACGTTGCCGTGTGATGCTGCACGTTGCGGTATCACCGGTCCATGTTTTCCCGACTGTCCAATGCTTGAACTGTCAGATCGTTCATCCGCCGAACCGTTTGTCTGCACGCTGTGTGCCAAACCGTCCACCCGTCGAACCGCTTGCAGGCTGGCCCGCTCACACTCTGAACTGCCCGTGTTAAACGTCTATACACCGGACTATTGCCAAACTCATCCGCTCGTCGAACTGAACTGTTCACCCATCGAACGGTGTCTTCCTGCCGACTGTATAACCGGGTGTGCGCCCGGCGCACTACCCGAACTGGTTCCGCCACAGGTCACCCATGCGCATTCTGAATTGTTGTTTCGTCGATGACTTCGCTCAGGGCGTCCGCCCCTCGGGCGCAGGTCGCCCTCGGGTCGCCCACCCATTGTGTGCAGAGCCCTTCAACCATCAACCTGTTTGTCGTGTAGCCTCGCCTGGTGCCCAGGTCGTGCACACTGCCAGATGAAGGCCTGTTCGCCCATTGTGTGGGTCACCTGCCCGTCGTGCGGAGCGCCCGATTCCTCAAGGCATAACACTCATGGACATGAGCGTCGGCCTGGCTCACCAAAAGCTTGAGTATCTGGCTCGTCTCCATGGCGCTAAGAAACTCATGGCATTTAGCTTGGGCTCAATGCCAGCAGTGATTACATCTGATCCTGACGTGGCCAAAGACTTGCTCGGCTCCCCTCACTTTGCAGACCGACCCCTCAAACAATCCGCGCAACAATTATTGTTCAGCAGGGCGACAGGATTTGCTCCTAATGGTGATTATGGGCGACTCCTGCGGAGAATCTCTGCTACACATCTCTTCTCTCCACGCCGAATTTCAGCTCACGAAGTTGGTCGTGAGGCGGACTCCACGACAATGCTTTCCGACATTTGACACGATTCTGTTGTCAACGGTGGTCCCATCCAGTTTCGACAACACCTTCAGAAAGCTTCCCTTAATAATATAATGGGAAGTGTCTTTGGTCAACGGTCCTTCGATGTTCAGACTCAGAAGATTCTTGGCGAGATGGTCAACGAGGGCTTCGAGCTTCTTGGAGCTTTCAACTGGGCTGATCATTTGCCATGGCTACAAGTGTTCAATCCACTTAGACTTCACAGCCGCTGCATTCAGCTTGTCCCGCGTGTTACATCGTTTGTCAAAAACATCATACACGAGCACCGATAGAGGGACGACACGGCCGACTCAGACTTTGTGGATGTCCTCCTTTCGCTCCAAGGAGAAGACAAGCTCGACGACGACGACATGATTGCAGTTCTATGGGTATCATAAGTAAAAGCCTTACTATGTTTTAGAAAAATTTACAGCTTTAGTCTTAGAGTTATATGTTTTTTTCTGTAGTTTCATTAAAATATATATATATATATAGAACGAAGAAGGGTCATGAATTTAAAATCAAATAATAATAATAATAATAATTTTTCGACATCACTGCAGGAAATGATCTTCCGCGGCACAGACACAACTGCTTTGCTTATCGAATGGATAATGGCAGAGCTGTTGGTGAACCCAGAAGTGCAAGGCAAAGCTCAGGCCGAGCTCGACGCGGTTGTCGGGCGCAACAGAAACGTAAGGGAGGACGACATCGAGAAGCTACCGTATCTTCAAGCGGTGGTGAAAGAGTCTCTGAGAATGCATCTGTCGGGGCCTCTCTTATCGTGGGCCCGCCTCTCCATGGAGGATTGGCACATGGAAAACGGGATGTGTGTTCCAGTGGGCACGACGGCCATGGTGAACATGTGGTCCATTACCCATGACCCGCAGATCTGGGAACGTCCACATCAGTTCTGTCATGCCCCCAATCTTTTTTTTCTAATTGGGCGGGTGCGGCACCACCATGCACATTCTTTGTTCAATAATCGTGCTTATGGACTACGCCTTTCACATAACCGTACTTAGTTTATTATCATGAACCGAGTAAAACCACTTATCTTTACACTTAATATATTTATTGACCGATATGCAATTAAACCGAAAACATGACAATTGCACATAAGAGTTGAGGGAGGGGCAACTCCCGGTAAAGTCTGCCCACAATATTATATCAGATTTTTCAATAATACAATACAAGTGTGCCTAGCATAAACCCAAGGCCAACACTTAGAATTTGTTTACAACATAGGCGTAGAACAACCTTTTTACATATGCTAACTCCCACGGTAGGAGGGCGTTCGACCGAACCGCAAGACCTCCTCCTTAAGCTCTACATAAATCTACTCCACGAACCCTGTTCACTCACGGCCTCCTTGCCAAGTTCGACCGAGACAACCTGTGCTCTTCCTTTATTCCTTATGCGCATAAGACATGCACATTCCCCTTTAAAGATTTGCGCACTTCCTTTGTCTTGTCCAAGACTTGAGCGAAGATGCTTTGATGATCCAAATGAGCCTTGCGTTCACATATTTATACGCTCTCTAGCCTAAGTGTGAGGGGTGTCGGTTCTTAAAGCCGACCCCGTAAAATGTGCTGAAACGCCATGTGTTAACCTTTTTGGTGAGTCATCCTTTGCTATGCGCAAAGCTGCTCCACGCCAAGGTATAACCTTCGGCCTTCCTCTTTTCCGCACCAAGTGTTATTGTCGAACGTCGCAACCTCACAGCCTTTTGCCATATGGTTGGGTTGCCCACCCGGGTCACCTGTCCACCATGCGCAATTGCTGTCGCTCAAGCCGCGCCGCCCGCTGTCGTTTGCACCCGCGATGCCGCTGTCATTTGCCCCCGCGCTGCCGCTATTGTTTGATTCACGCCACCCGCTGTCGTTCGAACCATGCGGCCCTCTGTCGTTCGAACCCACGCTGCCGCTATCGTTTAACCCTACGTTCGGCGGCACTACCCGTTCATGCCTCACTGTTATGCCAATGCTGCACAACCCGCGTTCGAGCGGCACTACTTGTGCACGCATCACTGTTTACCAACACTGCACAACTCGCGTTCGGGCAGCACTACCCATGTGCCCTCGCTGTTATGCCAACACTACACGACCCGCGTTCGGGCGGCACTACCCGTGTGCCCTTACTATTATGCCAACGCTGCACGACCTGCGTTTGGGCGGCACTACCCGTGTGCCCTCACTGTTATGCCAACGCTACACAACCCGCGTTCACCGAATTGTCTGACTGTTGCATGAACTGGTGTAGGGCGGGCGCACCCTGTGTGCGACCTTGCCCGCACCTCGACCTGTGGCAAACTGCCGAAACCCAAGCTATCACCGTATCTCGTCCTTCGCCCGACCCGGTAGGCACATCCGCTTCCTGTGGTATCTGCGCTACCTTCTGAGTGCTCTACCCTTGTGTGAAGACATGTGATCGTTGTGTCTTCGATTGGGTCACCCGCCCCTCGGGCGCGGGTTGCCCTCAGGTCGCCCGCCCATCGTGCGCAGGGCGCCCATTTCTTCCGCCAGCTCGTTTGCCTGCACACCATAATCCTCCATGTAGCCTCGCCCGGTATTTGTCCATCGTGCACGGGTCACCCGCCCATCATGCAAGGCGCCTGCCCACCATCTTGCACACCTGCCCGGGTCGTGCCCACTGCTTAACCGTCGTGTAAAGGAGCGTTTTCCCATCATGCGGGGCACCTGCCCATCGTCGTGCACCTGCCCGATTTGCTAGGGCGTTACACTCTACTCCACCCGAAAACATTGTCGTCCTGACAACACACCATCCTGGTAGCTCCTCACCAAGATTGTCATTAACCATGATGTAGACCCCTCCATATAATGCCTTGTCTCCATCAGGTCATCGTCTCCATGTGCATCATCAAGTGTTACACACCCTGGTCATGTGTCAACACTCATCTTCACGATCCCATGCTCAGGTCCATGGAAACCCCATCTTTCTGCCGCATGTCAGGATCATCATACCTGCTCAATCATGTTGAGGGCTCACTGCCTTGAGTAGCCAACAATGAGCCCCATCCTCTATGTTATCTAAGAAGATAGAAGGGCCAGGAAGTTTCCTCCTTGGCTCTCGTCCACCCAAGTGTCAAATTGATGTTGTGTCCTTAAATATTTATGCACAGCTTCAACCTCTTCATAGGTGCACCCAAGCTCTTCTAACTTGTCCTTTGTCAGTTGAAAGTCATATATACCCATAGCATATCTGCAAAAGTCTACTATCCCTGTCGGGTCTCTCCCTTCATAACCTTCATCAATCACTGCTTCCACAGCAGCGCTCGAACCTGCTTCATCTGCAACTTCTTTGTGAAGACCATCAGTAAAAGATTCTCCCAATAAGTGTTTCCAGGTTCGTGAGGTCTTCCCTTCATTTCTCTCGTTCTTCCTCCCTGCTTTTGCAATGAAGTCAATGAACTTTTGCTCCTTCGTTGTTTGGATCACACTCCCAAGCCCCCTTTGTTCCACATCCTCATGCTTCACATTTGGGTCTTTGGGATATAAAGTCATGGACGCCATCCTTGGTCTATATCCCAAGCAACTTCTCCTGTTCATCGGTATCATCATGTTCTTTCCCCCAACGGTGATCAAGAGGAGGTCCCAGTTCATCACTGGTATGGCTTGTGCAAGTCTCATAAAGTCCAACCCCAACACCATAGAATGATCATCCATATCCACAACTCTCAAATCCAGCTTTCCTAACCATGACCCCACTCTTATTTGAGTTTTTTCCAATATTCCGTCAACGGCTCTAATGGAAGAGTTAACTGCCTTGAAAGCACTACATTCCCTTTCCATCTTTGCTTTCTTCCCAAAAGATTTTGCTGCCTTCCTGCTTACGAAGCTATGAGTAGCTCCCGTATCAATCAAAGCTGCAAACCTTTTGCCTTTCACGGTCACCTGCACAAAACTTAACTTCAAGGAACCATCTTCCTTTATCGGCTTCGTCTTGCGCCTTATCTTAGCAACCTGTTTTAAAAATTCGACCTCAGAAGTGTCAATAGGCTTATGTTCCTTTTTGAAATCCCTCTTGAGATATCTTACTTCCTTGTCTGGTTCTCCTAGGGAACTCGGCCCTGGTCTAGCTTGATTTGTTTCAAGCTTTCCTTCGACCGCGTTCTGCTCAAATGTACCAACCAAGTGCTCATTGACCAAGTCCATGGAGCTAAACTTCCGAATGTCCCCCGAGTGTTCACGGTAGTGAGTCTCCAACTTGTCAATATAGTCGAGCTCTTCTTGTTCAATCACAACCACTTTCTTACCAAGAAGTCTCTTCTTTATTTCTTCCTCGATTTGCTTGACTTCGGCCTCCACTTTAGCGCTTTCTTTCCTCAACCGGGCTCTTTCATCAAAGAGATCTTGAAGACCAAGTCTGCTTTGTTGAATCTCTTCATCAAACTCATCGAGTTCAATACTTGTCGTACTTTCACATTGGCTTCTGAGTTCTTCAAGTTCTCTTCTTAGTTTCGACCAGCTTTCCTGAATCTTCATATTTTCAGCTTGCATCGCCACCCAGTTAGAACTCCATCGACCCATGTGTTCGAATACTTCGTACTGGAGAGCCTTGACTGCACTATGGTCACCATCATCCACCATTACTACTTTGTCGACCTTCTCCATATTGCTCGGTTGTCTGCTTCAGATCAAGCAGATTCAACTTCAATTTTAACCAGGGTAACCTTATCCAATTTCCATGAGCAACCCCGTTTACCAGCTCTAGACCAAGCTCTGATATGTTTCAACACTTGAACCTTGTTCAAGTCTTCACGAGCAACCTTGCTTTGATACCACCTGTCACGCCCCCAATATTTTTTTTTCTAATTGGGCGGGTGCGGCACCACCGTGCACGTTCTTTGTTCAATAATCGTGCATATGGACTACGCCTTTCACATAACCGTACTTAGTTTATTATCATGAACTGAGTAAAACCGCTTATCTTTACACTTAATATATTTATTGACCGATGTGCAATTAAACCGAAAACATGACAATTGCACATAAGTGTATAGGGAGGGGCAACTCCCGGTAAAGTCTGCCCACAATATTATATCAGATTTTTCAATAATACAATACAAGTGTGCTTGGTGTAAACCCAAGGCCAACAATTAGAATTTGTTTACAACATAGGCGTAGAACAACCTTTTTACATATGCTAACTCCCACGGTAGGAGGGCGTTCGACCGAACCGCAAGACCTCCTCCTTAAGCTCTGCATAAATCTGCTCCACGAACCC
Source organism: Pinus taeda (assembly GCA_000404065.3). Taxonomy (NCBI): domain Eukaryota; kingdom Viridiplantae; phylum Streptophyta; class Pinopsida; order Pinales; family Pinaceae; genus Pinus; species Pinus taeda. The sequence goes on along the minus strand of APFE030109036.1, from coordinate 22,726 downwards.
TGTTCACTCACAGCCTCCTTGCCAAGTTCGACCGACACAACCTGCGCTCTTCCTTTATTCCTTATCCGCATAAGACATGCGCATTCCCCTTTAAAGATTTGTGCACTTCCTTTGTCTTGTCCAAGACTTGAGCGAAGATGCTTTGATGATCCAAATGAGCCTTGCGTTCACATATTTATACGCTCTCTAGCCCAAGTGTGAGGGGTGTCAGTTCCTAAAGCCGACCCCGTAAAATGTGTTGAAACACCATGTGTTAACCTTTTTGGTGAGTCGGCCTTTGATATGCGCAAAGCCGCTCCACGCCAAGGTATAACCTTCGTCCTTCCTCTTTTCTGCACCAAGTGTTATTGCCGAACGTCGCAGCCTCACAGCCTTTCGCCATACAGTTGGGCTGCCCACCTGGGTCACCTGTTCACCGTGCACAATTGTTGTCGCTCGAGCCGCGCTGCCCGCTGTCGTTTGCACCCGCGGTGCCGCTATCGTTTGCCCCCGCGCTGCCACTGTCGTTTGATTCACGCCATCCGCTGTCATTCAAACCACGCCGCCCGCTGTCGTTCGAACCCATGCTACCACTGTCGTTTAACCCTGCGTTCGGCGGCACTACCCGTGCACGCCTCACTGTTATGCCAACACTGCACAACCCGCGTTCGGGTGACACTACTTGTGCACGCCTCACTGTTTACCAACGCTGCACAACCCGCGTTCGGGCGGCACTACCCGTGCGCCCTCACTGTTATGCCAACGCTACATGACCCGCGTTCGGGCGGCACTACCCCTGCGCCCTTACTATTATGCCAACGTTGCACAACCTACGTTCGGGCGGCACTGCCCGTGCGCCCTCACTGTTATGCCAACGCTGCACAACCCGCGTTCGCCGAATTGTGCGACTGTTGCACGAACCGGTGCCGAGCGGGCGCACCCTATGTGCGACCTTGCCCACACCTCGACCTATGGCAAACTGCCAAAACCCAAGCTATCACCGTATCTCGTCCTTCGCCCGACCCCGCGGGCACATCCGCTTCCTGTGGTATCTGCGCTACCTTACGAGTGCTCTACCCTTGTGTGAAGAGATGTGACCGTTGTGTCTTCGATCGGGTCACCCGCCCCTCGGGCGCGGGTCGCCGTCGGGTCGCCTGCCCATCGTGCGCGGGGCGCCCGTTTCTTCCGCCAGCTCGTTTTCCTCCACACCATAATCCTCCGTGTATCCTCACCCGGTATTTGTCCATCATGCATGGGTCGCCTGCCCACCATCGTGCACACCTGCCCGGGTCGTGCCCACTGCTTAACCATCGTGTAAAGGAGCGTTTTCCTATCGTGCGGGGCGCCCCGCACGTCGTGCACCTGCCCGATTTGCTAGGGCGTTACAAGTTCCGTCCGGAGAGATTCCTCCTATCAGAAGGCGGAGAGCATGTGGATGTCTGAGGAAACGACTTACGGCTTGCGCCTTTTGGTACAGTTCGGCGAGTGTGCCCGGGTAAAGCTCTCGGCCTCAGGACGGTTCACCTGTGGATGGCTAAATTACTTCACCATTTCACATGGCTCCCTTTCCCTAACCACCCTGTGGAACTCACAGAGATCCTTAAACTATCATGCGAGATGGCAAAGCCCCTTACATCCATGCCCGCCCCTGAGTAGGATCCCTGTTAGTTCCACTTAACGACTACCCATCTCTCCTTCTGTGTGATTCAGATTCATCTTCTTTGTGATCTGCTGCTTTTTTAAACTCTCTCACATTATTGCATACATGTAGAGTCATAAAAGTACAATTCCCTACTTATAGCCATAACGGCCTAATTACACCCACCACTTTACATACAAAAGCAGCGTCTAGTCATTTTCTTTTCCGTCGTTAAATATTAGACATGCATGCCATACTGTAATCCATTTCGATTTTGTACATATATTTGTAAATATATTATCTTTCCCTAAGCTTTGTAAAAACTTACTTCAAATGCGTGGATTTCTATACAGTGCTATATTTGATTTGTGTTTTCATGTTTACTTAGATAATATGTAAATATTTTATCTTTCCCTAAACTTTGGAAAAATTTACCTTGAATGCGTGAATTTCTGTTCATTCCTATATTTGATTTTTGTTTTCTGTTTTATTTATATTTAATGTGTGTATGAGCAAAAAAATATTTTCTTCTTAATTTATAACTTTTAAATGGTAAATGTTTTAGACCGAAATTTCGTCATCGGATTAATTCACCTCTATATTTTCGAACTTATAACTTTTAAAGTCTAAATGTTTTAGACTGAAATTTCGTCCTCCTATTAATTCACCTCTATATTTACGAAACTGCATTGTTTCATTTACCTACAAACTGGATTATTTCATTTTCTACTTTGATAAAAACAATATAGAAATATAATTATCAATAATACTCAACATTTACAATATAGAAATATAATTATTAACAAGATCGGCTATGTAGCAGCTAGTCCCTGCAAAGCACATAGAATGGGTCTAGTGTCTAGATGTGGCTTGCTCGCTTGTGGGGGCGAAAAGCTGGGTTCATCGCTGAACTAGTCATAATGTGACTAGCGAGATATAAAGAACGATAAGCAGACAACCAACTGAAACGTTCACCATGCTTTAGTGGCAACCATGCATGTATGTAAAAACCAGCTAATCCAGCACCAGTCTGAAGCTTGCAACAATTTACCCTATGTACCTAAGAGAATAGGTAATCGCAAGCCTTAGAAGTCGCCTTAACACTCACAATCAGTCTGATAGCAGTTAGTCTCCCTTCATTCGGCTGGCACAGTTTGTGCCTTCATGATATTTAGTAATAAACTATAATCCCCATATTATGAGCACCCTTCCATATCCCACCATGCAATATGGAGTAGAACCTTGCACTTGGCAGCTGTTCTGAGTCTAGAAGGAAGTTGATTACACGAGTCATCAGCCATGATTCATAGCATCTGTACCCAACACTTTGCAAAGCAGAGCATGCCGCTTGAACAGGGACAAGAACTATAGACATACATGCACATGTAGTAAAACTACTTACTTATGCAGGTATCATGGTGTCTAATATACAGAAGGTCACCTTTGTAGCTACAATCATAGCTGCCCCATGTATTTTTGCAACTGCTTTCTGAACAGTGCAGGCCAAGAGACAGATTGATATGTGCTTCACATAAGCTTCAGTAAGAGCACTGACATGTGCTACCACATTGGCTTGTTCTTGGCATGTTATGTGATTGGTATGCTTTGTAATAGAGGGTAATGATGAGCCCCTGTGATGAATATATTGGGGAAAGCGAGGACCATATCCCACCATGTACGAAAGCTTTAGAGGATTATCCCATAGTATGTAGTCCACCTGCATACACAGCCAGACACAATATCAGTTTAGTACTGACAATAACCAGGCTTCCATTATTTTTTATGCAATATTTTGTTATCAAGTTTGGATTCCAATGACTAGAACCTTAAAGAAAGCATGACGAGACTTGCTGAGATCATATTCGTAGTGAGAATATGATAAGATCAGTTCTGGTAAGTAACAGTTATTCTTGAGCCAGTACCTTCAGTTGTATGTAGACCGAGGATAGTTTTCATGCTTGAGTGGCTCCTAGTACCTGTTAAAATGAAGACACAAGAAAAGTAATATAACAAGAGAAAAAAAAATCACCAAATTTTTCATTGCTCCAACTTCAATACTTCATCATGCACATTTCTAGTTACTTTACGTTCAAGTATAAAGGCCATGTAGATTAGAAGTTCTAGTAACTTTATGTTCCAATACTTGATTTTCACATTGATTATAGTTTGAGTGCAGTCAACTATTATATACATGATAGGAGAGAGCAAGGAAGCAAGAACTGGCCCATAGGAAAAAGCAAATATCAACCAATTTCAAACTCAAATGCAACTGAACATTTTACATTCCTGTATGTTTTTCGTATGCATATATTATATTTTTGAAACCCCAACCTTTGATGAGCACCTCAATTTTCACATTCTGAAAATTTGCTGCTCCGACATCTGCACCCACCACCTTACCGAAACTTATGACAATTTTATATTTAAGCATTGAAATATCACAAATGAGAACTCAATTGTACGAGTTGAATCACTGTCAAATATCAGCCCATGAAGGCGAAACTGCAATATCAAAATTCTTTTTTGAAAGCCATCATTTCGGCATTGTTCTTAAAATCGAAGGCTAACATTTTCTTGAATGCTTTGCGCTTTTGCAAAACTTGTCATGCAGGTCTATATGAGACCAATCCACTCTTGTACTGTTTCTTAACACAAGAAAAAAAACCATGTGGCTGATTCAATAAAATGCAATCAGTAGTCCATGTTACAAGTTTCAATACTATACATCACTTAACAAGCCTTATATAGGCCATATGTTCACTAAGCCAAAAAATTTATAACATACTGTGCATTACAAGTTGGAAAACTTTAGATAGAAAGCTGACAGCCAAAGCAACTATTATTCAAAAGGAATCAAGAACTTTTTTAGTCAAATGGGTAATGTATGTCGTTGTTAACAGGTGATTCATTAGCAAGTGCACGAGAGTATGCTTATCTCCACTTGCAAATACTCTCTTTCTGTTAGATTGCACAGCCAAAGCTGCACTCGCAAGTAATTACACTAACAAAGATCACAATAAGGAGAGGAAATTTTCATAGCCTCAGGTCCATTCTCAGTGAATTGAGTATGTCCAGGAGAAATGGTGGAATCAGATTTTTTACAGACCTATCATTTTATTAACTTAAATGTACTCAGAAGGGCAATGTACAAATATACAATCAAAAGAAAATACATACAAGTACATCAACTGACATTCCAAAGACTGTTCCATTGCACATATGTTGATCAATATTGGCACTTAATTGAAACCCAAAAAATTTTGGAAAAGGGTCTTAACTGAAGTGACTTTTTTCAACTCATGATTTAGGATGCTGGAAATCTTTGAATCCAAGAAGCAAGAAAACTTCGCATTCCAACCACAGGATGGAGTTAGTAGTCATGGTAGTCCATCAAAACAAATGCCATCTCAATCAGTTGCCTCCAACTGTGCCTGTTGGATCATTCCTCATAGCCAGCTCATTTGAAGCATGAACAAAAAACTGAGGAAGAGACAGAATGTGAGGAAGATGGAGTAGCAAATCTCCAGATGACTCTTTTCTGGGATAATAGTTCTCTGCTTAGAGTCCATGGCACTATTTTCGACCAACTGAAAAGGAACACGTCACACTTCCTTGAAAATGCATTGCTGCTTTCATTGTTTATCTCATGCCTTAATTCATCATCTTCTCCAAGGGAATTTTTAGCCTCATAACCTGTCAGTGACTCGTTGTCAACTTTTCCAGTACTCGTCTCTGAAGAAGTCATGCTAGAAACGTCTTTTTGAAGGAGAGAGCACATGGAGTTAACTCTTGCAATGATTGATTGCTCATCAAACGATGTTGATAGCATAGAATCACCAAGTAGATGTTGAGAATGCTAACTCAGATTCTTCGTGCACTGAGACATTAGAAGGTTCCAATGATCACATCTGCTCCCACTGTGTGGAAATTTTCATGTTCACCTCATCACTATCACTGTTTCCATTATCTTCAATAGTATGCGAGTCCATTACTGATGTTAAAAAAATGTCACTAGTTTTAATTCAAAGAAAAATACAACTTTTGAACATGGAAAGCAAATCGAGTTCTTTTAAGAAATATCCTAAATTTATTTTCTTACAATAATAAGAAACGTTTCACTAATTCATATCAACTGATGAATACCAGTAACTAGCTTTTATAGACCATGTCACATACCTGAACTAGGCGAAGATGTTTCATGAGGTGTATCCTTAACTGTAACTGTACTGATTTCAGAATCGAGTGGTTCAAATTTTGGAACTAGCGTCTGAGCCACTGGTGGTGCTCCATCTAGGAAACATGAGAAGGGTGCCAGATACTCCTCCTTCAATTGATTAAACTGCGTGAAAACATGAGACCCCTTTTCTTGTGCTTTCGCATAGCTGGACTGCTCATCCTGGTCTTGAAACACTGCCCTTTTAGAATCAAAAAGTGGAGAATCCTCGCTGAGGAAACCTTTCTTACTAAGCAAGTTTAACCGAGGGTCACATTGTATAAGCTTTTCATAATGCCTGTTCAGCAGCCCGTGAGGACACTGTAGAGATGCAATTAGGGTACAATGTTCCGCATACTTGTGGCTGTGAAAAAACAGATATGAATCATAATCATTATTGAATTGTAAATCATACAAATTGCATAATCTGATCTGGATCACACATACCTGATATCTAATGCAAGTACAGGATCAATTGGATAAGCAATCACATGAAATGGTTGCACACTAGGGAGAATAGAAAGCTACAAATGGAACAAAAAATACATGTCAAAACATATTTATAGCTACAGCTTCATTCACAAATAATAGATCACCTCACGGTATCAAAAATATAGCCATATACCTGTCTTTGTAAGCAGAGGCAAGGTTTGCATGGCCTTCAGCCATGGTAGGTCACGGCTCGTATATAATCCTGAATTGCTTCGCTAACATGACCAATCTCTTTGAGAGTGTTTCCTTTGTTTACAATACCATCAGCTGCCATTAGATCTATCTGAAGAACTTCATTATAGAAAGCAATAGCTTCTGCATGAAACTTTCGTCTCAACAGATCTAAAAACAGAATAAAATGAAATATTAACCGTGTAACCAAATGATGATATTTTTATTTAGTTTACCATTCCACTTGTCGTGGGCCCCATTTTACTTGTCACCATGATCACCATGCACAGTGCCATATGTGTGACCCACCTGCATGTATGACACATGCCTCTTCACGGCCTATTAACCTATCATTTAACGAACCAACCTGGATGTGATAATATTCTTTGTAACCTTTAAGACCCTTCCTCGTTCAATTACCCAATCTTGTTTGATATATGAATTGATATGAATCTAGTCTGATATATGAATTTGAACCAAAGGAACGCAGATGCCATCAGACAACCATAGACTTCCTAGTTCGACCCGGTCACCACATAGCGGTTGCAACGAATGATATTAACTAAGGCAGATATTACGGGCAAGGGTGCGAGCCTCATTAAACAAGATTTAAGGTTCCGGGGATTTACAGTACGCCACGAACTTGTTCAGGACAGACACTTAGCTGAAGGAACCAGTAAGTAATACATTACTAAACCAGTCAATAAAATACTTCTGCTATTTTTGTTGAAGGTTCTCTCGAATTCCTCAGTTAAGAAATGAAATAGGGTTGCAGAAGGTTGTCTATCGTAAACCCTAGCTCTTTTCATCTTCAAATTGGGAGCAAGTCTAAGTTCAGGAAATTCATTTATAAAGGTCAGTAAGTCTAAGCAACATAGAAAAGGGAAAATGATAGCCGGTTTCATTCGAAGAGAGCCCGCAGACCATACCAGGCTCCATAGTCAACCTAAAGTCGTAGCTTCTTTGAAAGGGGTAGGATGGTTATCATTTTTTGATAAGTTAGATGGATTTGATGATGCAATTGCACTCGAATTCGTGCAGAATTTTGAGCATATTCAGGGTCAGGACAATCAGACCCATGAATTTCACACAAATGTTAGAGGACTGGATATTGGGGTGAATGAAGATTTAATAAGTGAAGTCACAGAAATTCCCAGGGGTCAGCCTTGGGATAAAGATGACAGGGCACTCAACAACAGAGCCAAAACCAGCTTATTTCAGTCATAAAAAAATGGGTGTGAGGCTGAATTAAGAACAAGTACCTGGGATCGTTGCAGAAGCGTCTGATGGATGCACTCAAATTCCACAGCTGGGAAGCATCCTTACCTCGTCTCGTACTTCTATTGATGGGCTGATAACAGACTGCCCTCGCTAGATGGTTGTCAGGCTGATAAGTAGTATCCTGTACCTCGTGATAGTTCTTCGGCTGGGTACTTCTATTGATGGGCTGATGACTGTGACAAATGTTATAGTGTGGCACCTGGTATGGAACCTGTGGCACCTGGTATGCAACCTATTAACCTGTATGACACCTCTTATATGCAGACAGAACCAGACATAATCGGTGCGTACAAAGCGGTGGGTAAACTGCAAACAATCCAAAATAATGTTAAGAAACGGTAGCATTAAAACACGAAATCCTGACGGTCAGCAGAAATAAACAAGCCTAAGGAAACTAATCTAAGCTCTGGCCTCTCCCGCCTCGGGAAGAGGCCAAATAAGATGGCAAACCTGAGCACTTTGGTCATCCTGGCATACAACGTTTCAAAACCTTGCTCTAACCAAGGCATTCTCGGAAATAGCACCTTGATTTAATGCTAAATCAACCAAAACTAATTACTATAGTCCCTGGCCATTGCGAGATGGCATGGACTAATAATACTCAAAATTTATAGTTGTACGTGCAAAGTAGGTATAAGGATAGGTTTTTCCCTCATACCTGTCAACCTTCAATATTGGTGAACCAATGTCCCTCATCACTCATTTCATTAAATGGACATACTTTGTATATATTAGGGTTGTACTTCGCTATGGACCACCTTTTAATGATGGTAAGTTTCCATTTGCCTATTTCTCTCAGTGGAGTACAAACATTGAGGTAAGTAGATGATATAAGATTTCTATGTTGATTGGTTTATTTAAATAATAATTATTAAATTTTATGGAGTAAATTAATTATAAATTAATGATTAGTTTATTATTTTTACATGTTGTTAGTTAGAGGATAAAATGATATTCAATAGACAAGATGAAAATTAATAAACATGTCATTAGCTTAATGTATTTTGTTTAATATTTTCCCTTTCAAAACAATGGCTTATTTATCTTGTTTTACATTTACAATTCTCCATCTAACCAAATCTTGTGTTATGAGGTGAAACGTTTTGTTTAATATTTTCCCTTTCAAAATAATGACTTATTTATCTTGTTTTTACCTTTACAATTCTCCATCTAACCAAATCTTGTGTTATGAGATGAAAAGTGTGGTGAGGTAATCTATCCCACTTCCTCTTTGCACTCTAATCCAAGATGAGTGATTTTATGAATTAATTTCTCTAAAGTGGTAGTTGGAGAGTGAATTTTTGTATCTACTTCACATAAGGCTTCGAATATATTCTAATGTATTATTATGGAGAGTTTGGTTTTCCAATATAAGTGTGAGTTGTGAGTATTATTATAGAGAGTTTCTTTTGCAAATTAAGTGTGAGTTGCCATCACATCACATGAGTATCATTATTATAATAAGTTATCATATTGTTCTATATATAAAAATATCTTGCACTAATAAATATTAATAAATTTGTCTTTAGAAAAAATTTTCTTCATTATCTTAATGTTTCTACATTTTTATTGGAACCAATGATACGACCTCCCTTTCCTTCCATACCCCTTTTCCTTTCTACTTTATAATAATATATTTTAGCATAATTATAAAACAACTAAATTCATTTTACATGGATTTTGATATACTTTAGTACAATTTAATTGCATTTTAATTAACATTATAATCAATTTTTTGTTGTTGTATATATTCATTTATTTATATTTTTTTTATATCTTTAACATATTTTTGGATAATCACATTAATGAAGTGGTTGATAAAAGTAGATTAGTGTGAATCTCTACATTTTAGAATTAATGACGTCTATTAGGATATGACAAGTGGAAGGTAATACCACGTTATTAATATGGTTGTGTTAGTTCACAATTTATTAACATTAAATATAAATATAATGGACCAAAATTATATGATTTCCATATTAATTCATTAATATTAAATATAATTAATTAAAATGATCCAATATTATCTATAAATAAATTATGGGAATATAATTATAAAAACAAAGAAGAGAGAGATAATTTTTAATATATTTATTAATATTTATGTACATTTGACTTGATACCAAAAAATTTTCAATATATCTATTATAATAAATATTTTTAATAATACAAACAACATAGTTTAATAAGAGAGAAAGGCTCAACCTTTTTATTCGAGTACCTATCTTGGTTTAAGAATTTTTCCAGACAAAATCATCAAAATTAAACGATCATAGCTATGAAAACTAAATTAAATCAGAATTTTGTTTCATAAAACTTTATAACAAACCATCAAAATTAAAATTGAAGAATCATAACTATGAAAAGCAAATTAAACAATAATAACTTTGAAAACCACCTCTTATGATTGACCATGGATTTAAAAATTAAAAGTAACTTGAATGTAATCTTGCGTGGAGTTTCTTGCTTTCAAGGACACATGATTAAGGAGTACGTTTATTTTTCGAGTATAGTAACCAAAAATGTAAGATATAAGATAGTTGTGGTAATAAATATGTTCGCTAAGAGAATTTAGAATCGATTAACATTATATTATTTATTAATGTTGATATTTAGAATATAATCAATTATATAATGTAATGTTCCTGGGAAAATGTAAATATTTGGTTTCACTATGGTAAAAGACAAATTGAATATGATGTTATTATCTGTTTGAAATTTAATAATATTTTTTTTATTAAAAGATAAGAAATGTTTTTCTTTTAAGAGCTGGAAACTTCTCAGGGAGGAAGTTGGGAAAAAGACAATTGTTGTGATTGCAACCCTAACTACCTCCCCTAACTGGAAGGGCTTCCAGAGAAAAGGAAGAGAGGGGAGGGAAAATCTGCGCTATAAGGACAGGCAAAAGAAAAGAGAAAAATGGATAAGTCTGGTGATGACCAGATAGCCAAGAACTAGGTGCAAGCCTCTTGCTGAGGATAGTGGTCCTGCAAGAGAGCTAGGGGGAGATTCTAGTCCCGAAAGACGAATCTCATGGTCAAGTGGTCGAGAAACAACAAAGAACCTAGGTCAACTGCTGGGGAGTCCTATACCACTTGGGTAAGAAACAAATGAATAGTGTGATGGTATGGCTTGTTGCTACTAGGTGGTAGGTCTTGAGTTCGATTCCCATGGGCTGCTTAGACCCCATACTAAATTTCAATGCACATTTCAGAGGCCACGTGGAAGCGAGCCATTGGCCCATGTGGCCCTTCATCACATTGGACCACATCAACGACTCCACAACTAATCAAAAAATAAGAAATTTCGGCCAACCAGATTGAGACACATGGTGAAACACCATTGGCCCATAAACACACAGTCAATTTTCGAGTCACCTGCCTAGACAGCATACATGTTACTGACTAGGTGTCCCTGCAACCAATATTACAAACATTTTATTTGTTTGACAAATCGATTAGATCACGATATCAGTTTTGAGTGAAACGAGTTATGTTGGATTCAGGACAACGACATATTTGCTTTGGCACCAATTTTGAGAACTTTTGAACACTAAATTTTGAGAATTTTATTGATCCCCTGGATCATGATCATAGACAATAGTGGAGAGTTCCGCAAGGAGGAATTCAAAAGTGTTTTGAAAGAAGTGTGGTATAGCATGGTCGAATATGACTCCATACAGGCCTCAATAAAATGGAGTTATAGAAAGGATGAATAGGATGTTGATTGAAAATGAAAGAAGCATTCTTAATGGCATTGGATTAGGGTAGGAGTTATGGGTAGAGGAAGTCGATACCACATGTTACTTGTCTAATAGGTCACCTTCATCAGCGTTGGAGGATAAGACTCGACATGAAGTATAGACTTGTAAGAAATCCTCTCATTCACATCTCAAGGTGTTTGGCTGCAATGCATATGTACATGTTACACAGGAGAAAAGAACCAAGTTGAATAGTAAATCTGAAAGGTGCATATTTATCCCATATGTATTTGGTTTAAAGATGGTTTGAAAGGTTACAAGCTTTGGATCCCAGAAACAAGGAAGTTTTGTACTATCATGATGTGCTACTTAGAGAGGTGAAGGATGTTATGAAATAGGAAGTCTTATAAAAGGAAAATGAATGATAGAAGTAGAGTTTGAATTAAATGAGGAAGAATCAAACTCTACAAGAGAATAGGAATCAGAAGATGAAGAACTGCACACTCCAGTTTTGAGGAGATTAGTTCAAGAAAGAAGGAAGCTAGAGAGGTATAGTCCATTTAATTTTTCAAATTTTTTAATTTTTTTTTATTGATGGTGATCCTAGAACTATCTGGGCGGTAGTGGATTCAAAGGATGGAAAACTCTAAAATAAGGCCATAATGGAAGAAATAGTAGCCCTAAACAAGAATGATGTGTGAGATCTGGTAGAACTACTGGCTGGAAGAAAATCGATTGGTAGCAAATGGGTGTTTAAGAAGAAGATGAATGCTGAAGGAAAAGTGGAGAAGTACAAAGCTCAATTAGTAGTGAAAGTTTATTCATAGGTGTCATGAATTGATTTTGGTGATATTTTCTCTCATGTTTCCATGTTAGCTTCTATTATATTATGTTTATATCTTTCTACTACTCTATATTTTGAGGTAGAACAAATGAATGTGAAGACAACATTCCTACATGGGGATATGGAAGAAGAGATCTTCATGAAGCAACCAGAAGGATTTTCATTGAAGGGTGAGAAAGAGTGGGTATGCAAGTTAAATAAGTCTTTCTATGGGTTAAAGTAATCACCAAGGATGTGTTATTAGAAATTTTATACATATATGCAGGGACTTGGTTTCACAAGGAACAACGCGAATAACTTTGTGTATTTTAAAATTGTTGGTGATAGTGTTATTTATTTGGTCTTACATGTGGATGATATACTGCTAGTTATAAATGATAAATAAACTATCTAGGATGTGAAGACCTAGTTGTTCTCTAAATTTGTCATGAAAGATATTGGTGCTGCAAACTTAACATTGGGCATGGAAATTAAACAGGATCAATAAATGAGGAAGCTCTAGTTAAAATAGAGTAATTATGTCGAGAAAATATTGCAAAATTTTAATATGCAGGATAACAAACCAGTGAAGGTTCCTATTCATGTAGGTGTACAACTATCTACAGAACAGTGTCCCAAGACACAGGAAGAGGAAGCGGACATGTCCATGTTTCATATGCAAGTGTAATTGGTAGTTTGATGCATGCAATGGTATGTACCAAACCAATCATTACACATGCAATGGGATTATTGAGCAAGTTTATGTCAAAACTAGGGAGGGACCATTTGACGATAGTAAAGCAGGGTGTGGCACTAGTGATTATGGTCTGTGCTACCAAGTAAGACTAGAATTGGACAGAGCGATGGACATATGCAACTTTGTTTATGCATCCTGGGTTGGAGATTTGGATCAGAGAAGATTTAGAAGTGAGTATGTGTTTAACCTATTTGGAGGAGCAGTCGGTCAAATAAGAAAGAGACAATATGTAGTGTCACTTCAAACTATAGAGGTTGAATACATGGAAGCCACTCTTGCAAGCCTGGAAATAGTTTGGTTGTAGATATTGTGTTTAGGTATGGGGTTGGCACAACAAGCTATAAGGATATATTGCAATAGCCAAAGTGCAATGTTCTTAGAAATGAACCATGCTTATCATTCAAAGACAAAGCATATGGTGTCCAATATCACTTTGTGAGGGATATGGTTGAAGACAAAAAGGTGTTGCTATTAAAGGTGGAAACATTGAAGACTATTGCAGATGCATTGATAATTTTTGTGAGCACTGAGAATATTTCTTGGTGTAGAGACATAATAGGCATTACAACCCTCGACTAATTACTTATGTACTCTTGTGACCCCTTGTGTGCAAAGAAGACAATAAGAGGGAGACTATTCGGTATTGTGTTATATTTGTTACATGACTAGCACCAGGCATTGTCATGGTGTGCAGGGTCTAGCAGAGGAGTTGTAAGGGATTTGCAAGAGCCCCATGCCGAGGGGATTCCAAAGGGGCAGGGGTTCATCCAAAAAGAAAATATGCAGGCCTGACGATGGTTGGGTGGACCAAGGATGATAGTGGACCCAAGGATGGTGTGTGGACCCACCCATGGTTTTATGAATGGTTTTGGATATAATGGTTTTACCCACGATATTTTGTAGATCTAGTCACAGGAACTATGATTATGTTCTAATCCATGGTTAATGAATTGGGGGTTTATGAATGATTTGACATGTATATAATGTATTTTAACATTGAAAGGAATATAATGAAAAATCAATATGGTTTTCCGATTTTTGGGTTCTAGAAGAAAAATCTTTGTGTGTATTTTATTTTCTTGCCATTGTATATCTTTCTTTCTTTAAGAATTCATTTGTAGGTAGCTTTTGTTCAAGGGTTAAAACCTTCAATTCCTTTTTCTTTCACAGATTCAAAGGCCATATTTCCCTAGTTAATGAGCAACTTTGACTAGTGAGAATTTTATTTGGAAAGAACCATGACCACTAGAACAATGACGTGGCAACTTTGACTGTGAATGGAAATATGACATTTCTTCATCACTCATAATTATAGGGAATACTTACTTTGTCACCTAGGAACCTTGACTCATAGGAAGTATGACCAATGTTTATTAGTATTATTTATAGGGAATTTATCGATCATGAACATTGATAAATGAACTATTATGACCATTGAGCTATAATCATCTTATCCAATCATTGATCAAAGTTCTTGCCACTTAGAGTCACTACAACAATATCTCCCATTGGATATAGTTATTATGGGTTAGAGTTCCTATTGGCTAGAGTTCTTGAAATCATAGTTCTTGTTAAATTGATTCCAAAGTCTATTTTTTCAATGTATCTAGTATTTAATAAAATCTTTTCGAGATGGTTAATTTCATGTTCTGGTTATTCCTTATCTAAAAGAATTATATCTCTATTTGTTAGAGTATTTATTAATTTAACCTTTGTTGGGTCGTCAATCAAGAACTCTAAGAACTATGGCCATAAGAAATATGATGAAGGAATGTTTACAAACAAAGGAGCTATGACCTTCACTTGTTGGTCATAGTTCTAAGGAATAGTGCATATTAATCAAAGTTCTTGAGATCATAGTTGGAGGGTGACAGAGTTGGAGGGCGGAGAGAGGGAGAAAGAGAAAGAGAGAGTGATAGTGGGAGGGAGAGAGAGGGAAAGAGAGGGAAAGAGAGGGAAAGAGAGGGAGGTGAGAGAGAGGAAAAGCGAGGAAGGGAGAGAGATAGGAGAGAGAGGGAGAGAAAGGGAGAGAGAGGAAGAAAGAGAGAGATGGAGGGATAGAGAGAGAGAAGGAGAGAGGGAGAGACATATATATGTAGTTGGAGGGGGAGAGAGTGGGAGGAAACAAAAAATACATAGAGAGATAGAGGTGGAGAGAGAGTGAGGGAGAGAGGAGAGGAGGTAAGAGAGAGAAGAGGAGAGGAGAGAGACAGGGAGAGAAGGAGAAGAGAGAGATAGGGAGACACATAGATGAAAGGGAGAGACAGAGAGGAGGAGAGATGGAGGGAGATAGTGACAAATTTGGAGGGAAGAGAGAGGGAGGGAGATAATGACAAATTTGGAGGGAAAAGAGAGGGAGATATTGATGGGGGAGAAGACAAAGGGAGGTGGGAGAGAAAGGGAGAGAGATAGGAATAAATAGACAGTAGGAGAGGGAGAGAGGGAGAGAGAGTGATTTGGAGGGGGGAGAGGGAGGAAAGAAGAAAGGCATAGAGAGAGAAAGGTGGAGAGAGAGAGGGAGTGACAAGGGAGAGATGGAGAGAGAGTGAGGGAGAGAGGAGAGTGAGAGAGAAGAGAGGGAGGAGAGAGATGGAGAGAAGGGGAAGAGAGAGGGAAATGAAGAGGGAGTGAGAGAGATAGATAGATATGAAGAGAGAGTGTGTATATTTGTGGGGTGAGATAGAGAGAGGGAATAAGAAAGAGACACATAGATGAAAATATAGATAATATATATCTAGCCTAGATCCATCTTAACCTTGGATCTATAAAGCGCCAAGAGGGATCAAATATCTTGAGGTAGGAAACTTTCCTCAAGTTTTTCACTCAAAAAAGAGGTTTGCACCTCGAGAGATTTTATCCCTCTTGACACTTGATAGATCGGGATTAAGATGGATTTAGGATGGTTCACTAACAATGCTTCATAATTTATTAATAAAAAAACAA
>APFE030109032.1:0-10983 GCA_000404065.3 Pinus taeda | reverse complement strand
AGAAACAAGTTGGATGGGCAAGAACCTAACCTCCATTGCAGCTGGATAGATGAATCTACATCAAATATTAGTCAAGATTAGTAACTAGCACTAAAAACTCAAGCCTAGAAATCACATGTGGCGAGTGCAATACTCTGCTAGAAGAACTAGAAAAGAGGGACTGCAACTTGTGAGGCCTTATCGGTACTTGAAATATATGGTGCAACACTCACCATTATCTCAAAACATTCAAATTGTCCTCACACCCACATATATTGTAAACAAACTCACCCCTTGATAGCCCTACACTTTTATCATCTGTGCATATCTCTTCAAAAAGGGTCGTGTTTGTATTCACCCTGCAAATTACAAGACCTACATATAAATTCTTTAACAAATGAAGATCCTCCTAACGCACACTAAAACCTGATAAACTTTTTAATAGTTTTGCACCATGATCCCAATTTGATACAATCGCTTTGCCTCCTTTTAGATTTGCGGTAAATTGAATACTTGTCGACTCCATTGAATTGTTATTGTACCTCACCCAGTTTAACATAAAAAGTGCCTCGTATTTCTCGTTTCAAAAAACTCAAAGGTTGAATTCGATGGGTTTCCTCCCAAATTTATTAAGACCACATAACTTTTCATTTCTTTGAAACAAATATGGGATGGAATACTGCGCAATGTTCAGCAAAAAACTACACAAACTGGCTCTAGCATATTTAAACTCTAGATGCCCTAATAAGGTGTCTACTAAACCAAAATGACAAAATAACACTATCTTAGTTTCCTTCAATGTAAATACCGAACAATAAAGTACCATAAAGAAAATATTAACTCAATATAAATAAGTTAATTCTATTATATAGTATCATTTCATAATAATTTGAAAAACTTATATCTTCAATTATTCTACTTTAATCTGTAAAAAGATAGAACCCAAAATATTACACACAAAAACAACTCACCCTCCATTAAGGAGTTGATGCTTTCCATTGGCCTTACGATGGATGCATGCATTCCAAACTTGGACTTGTTCGATTTGAACCCAAAATAGTACACACAAAAACAACTCCCCCTCCATTATGGAGTTGATGCATGTTGATGCTTTCCATTGGTCCTACGATGGACGCATGCATTCCAAAGTTGGACTTGTGCAGTTTGACGTTCCATGGAACATTTTTGACGGCAATTTATTAGAAAATTCTCTATGTGATTTTGCCGAAAATTCTCTAAACAAAAATTTATTAGAAATTCATAAAGTCAGTTTTTTATTAAAAAAATCAAACTTAAATTTGATATGTGAGCACTATTTAATTAGTTAAATCACAGTTTTTAACAAGGTAAATAACATATTTTATATATTAGATTAATGACTACGATCTCAAATCTAAAGATTTTAGAATTTTTTTAGATTTTATTTAATTTTAAATCACAGTTTTTAATTAGTTAAATAACATATTTTATATATTAGATTAATGGCTACGATCTCAAATCTAAATATTTTAAAATATTTTTTGGATTTTATTTAATTTTGGTTATTTTTAAATCATGGATGACTATTTTTATTTTTATGAAATATATGTAGAAAACTTGTACCAAAAGCAATTTATTGTTCTCAATAGTTTTTAATTAGTTAAATTACATATTTTATATATTAGATTAATGACTACGATCTCAAATCTAAAAATTTTAGATTTTTTTTGGATTTTATTTAATTTTGGTTGTTTTTAAATTATGGATGACTTTATTTATTTTTATGAAATAAATATAGAAAACTTCCACTAAAAGCAACTTATTGTTCTCAAAAGCCATAGCTTTTTTTTTAATATAAGTTTTGAACATTTTTAAGCATATTCTTAGATTTAATTGGTTTAGAATTTAATAGGATTGGTTAGGATGGCAAGTTTGAGTTATAAATTTTACATAAATGCCTTCTAAGATTTTGAAAATGTTGAATTTATATAAACAACTGAAAAAATCGATTGTAAACGATAACGATAGGTATTCTTTATTGTTATTTTTATTTTTATTTTTCAGCACTGCAAAACGCTCCAAAAAGCTTGCACATGTAGTTAAGAAACCCTGTAATGAGCGTGGGTTTATATGTATGAGTGGAATACTTTCTCCCTTTTCCATTAATACCATATCTCATTAACAATCCAGCACTAACAAAAGTTTCAGTTGTAATGTCGAAGCTGAGTTTTTGTTGCAGTTGTAAAGTTCAGTAAGAAATACCCATTTCATAAAAATTATATATCAATGCACAACAAATTAAAAGGGGTAGGTTCGAGAAAAAGGTTAGCAGTGTTTGACAAATTTAAAGGGGGGCAGTGTTGTTGCATGAGTACCTCAATGCATCTTGGCCGTGCAGCAGGGTAGTGTGTCTCGACGGTGAGGGTTGTAGGTGGGTTGCAGGTGAGGGCGATGTTTGAAGGCGAAGTAGGCTCGCAGGATGATACTTTGTTCTAGCAGAGGAGGTTTCTGTTCGAGCGGCGGAGGAAGTTTTGATTTTTGGCGAATTTGGAATGTATATCAAATGGGAATATTTGCACCAACATGGTACTGCAAGTATCGCCCGTGTGGCGACGGGCAGGCCAACCTCCTTGTTGAATCTGCATGCTCCTGTCAAATCAGGCTATGGGGTCATTTATGTGAATCAGCCACTATAGGGGCATTAAATGCCCTATTAAATGCCCTATAGCAGGGCAACAACACAACTCTTTAATGCATGGGTCATCTTGCAACCTCTAAGTGATCTGATCTGACAAGAATCAAAACATCGGTAATCAGTCAACACAACAACGACCATCGATCGACCTTCTCACGAACTATGAACAAGAATCAACATTCTCAAGGCTTTCTTCTATGTTAGGGTTGCCCTGCCTTTAACCCTCCTTCAGATCTATGGGGCTCCACCGAAACAACACCACAACAAACTTATCTGATTCACCAACCACAGGGAACAAATCAAACATGCATACCTTTCTCGTAAGCACAATAGCAACTTCACAACTTACAACTCTGATACCAAAATAAAATTAAGAAGACAAAACCAATTGAATGTAACTCTGCATACCTTGAGTGAGGAGCCCATGAGATTGCCACATCTCATTAATGATAAAAAAACAAACAATACAAAACTTTCCCAATAATATAAACTAAATTCTAAATAAAACAATAATTTAAAAGATACAATAATCTATACAACAACTTTCTCATAAATAAAATTGATCCAAAAAAATTCTCACATTAAAAACACCTATATTTATCCACTACCAAAGAATCCAACACTTTTGTTTATAGATTTTCAACTTGATATGGTTATGGCAAACTAAGACAAAATTCAAGTTTTTGGCCAGTTGCTTATCACTTGTCCAAGTTTTTAAGCTCTACACGCTCCATGCAACAACTCTATGTGATATCAATAGTTTAAAGCGATTTTCCGAGAATATTCGAATAAATTTCATTAGTTTATATTTTGTGATGGATACTTATATGTAATACTCTCAACAATAATGTCGTAAAGAAGATGCCTTGGTTGTCACTAGGACATAAATTATTTGTAAGAAATAATTTGACAATATGTAACGTGTTTACATGGGAAAGTTTTTCAACGAAAGAAATCGTTGTTTTAACTAGAATTAAAAAAACGTAGTCTCTTGATTTAGGTATTTAAGACTTAATTACATACCTTTAAACGATTTATTATCTTTCAACGGAAGAAATCGTTGTTTTAGCTAGAACTAAAAAAACGTAGTCTCTTGATTTAGGTATTTAAGATTTAATTACATATCTTTAAATAGGGTAGTATAATGTATTGGGTAAATTTTTCACTATTTAATTAGTCTAAAAATTACTTTTTTTTGGTCTAAAATTAATTTTATAAAGCAAATTACTTTTTTTTGGTATAAAATTAATGGCAAGGTCATGCACTTAGAGAAAATCTTTCCGGGATACTATATGCGCGTGGACCTTCTCAAATCACGTGGTAGGGCCATGCACTCACGTATAATCTCAGTCATCGTATTTGGCATATGCGCGTTGACCAGCTCAACTCACGTGGTGGGGCCCATACACTCAGAGATACTCTTTTCGTGATGGTATATGCGCGTGGATCCGATACTGCACGTGGTTGGGCCCACGCAGACTTTAAAAATAGTTGTCACGTAGTGTAACCAGGCTTAAAAATGACCGGTGTTAAAAAACTAGTGACGGTCACCAAAGTTTCAGGCAAAAATAAATTTGAAATTCCAGGTCTGGTGGAGTTATGCACTTAGAAAAAATCTCTCCGGTTTAGTATATGCGCGTGGACCTGCTAAAATGACGTGGTAGGGCCATGCACTCAGAGATAATCTCACTCATCGTAATTGGTATATGCGCGTGGACCCGCTCAACTCACGTGGTGGGACCATACCCTCAGAGATCATCGTTTTGTGATGGTATATGCGCGTGGATCCGCTACTGCATGTGGTTCTGCCCACGCATATTAAAAATAGTTGTCACGTAGTGTAATCAAGTTTAAATTATGAAAATTCGGGTAGGATTTTGATAAAATTGATTTTTTTTAAATCTTGAAATTTTCAAAGGGGTCACTCTCATTTTTATGATAACAAATCTATTTTCATTAGTAAAAACCATCTACGAATTCAACTTATTTTTAGTTGATCGTGCAAATTTGCGCGCTCAGGCTTTTATTATCCTTGCCCAGGGTCTGGTATAAGGTATTGGGTAAATTATTGACTAACCCATCAGTAATTATTTGATCAAAAATTCAAAAAATTTGTTTAAAGTTAATTTTATAATTTTTTTTTGAGTTTTCTAGCCATTTATCTTATTTTTTAATGATTTCATAGTACTGGTATGACAATATTGATACCAGTATTGACCATTTGCACCGCCATATAGAAATTATAATTGAAAAATAGTTGTTTCTGCGATTCATTGCGATGTGACCTATATTCATAAATGTTTTCAAACTTCTTCTTTCTGTAGCGTAGGGTCGGAGATGGGGAAAGAAAGAAAGAAATAAAGAAATTATTTTAATGTCCACGAGGCTAAAGATAGCTTATGGGACAGATTGCTTCTTCATGTGTGTGATGTATTTGGCCTTTTTCTGTGAAGCTTCAAAATAAATGCACCCAGCTTCTTGACAAACCCCTCACTAAATATATTACCCCAAGAGCTAGCTGCCAACATATCTACCTAACTTTCCATGTTGTCTTTGAAAGCCTCACATTCTAAAATGAAATGTTTTTCTGTTTCCACTTTTCTGGAAGAATAAAAAATGCATACTCTTTCATCCCACACTTCTTTCTAGCTGCCAACATATCTACCTAACTTTCAATGTTGTCTTTGAAAGCCTCACATTCTAAAATAAAATGTTTTTTTATTTCCACTTTTCCAGAAGAATAAAAAATGCATACTCTTTCATCCCACACTTCTTTTGGCATTTTCCAGCGCCCTGTTTCACAACGGAGTTGATGAGAATTAGTCTTTAACTGAGCAATAAGGATTTTGGCTCTCCAAGAGATATTGGCCTCTATGTATGCTTTTGGTTGATGACTATGAGTGGGATTAAACACTTCAATATAGTACTTTTTCTTTCTTCCTAGCTCCTTATCCCAAGTATGCTTGTGGAACTTTTCCATAACAAGAGTTTTTATCTCTTTGCTATTTATGGGACACATGTTCAAGCAAATACCCCATTTACTAAACCATTTGTTATTTTGTTGCATCCAAGTTCTTTTGTTCTTGCTCAATCTATCATTAAAGACAACCTTAGGCCATCTGCCCTCTTCCATTTGCTCAATTTTTTTAAGTACCTTATGACTTGCACCATAGCAATTGCTTCAATAGGAGCAGTCCCTGTTTCTCTTAACAAAATAGCGTAAGGAACTGCACTTTTAATCTTGAATTTGTTTGTAATCAAGCACTTCTGAATTTTCTAAATTTGTATCCACTGCATGTCGGATGGACTGGTGGCCCATAGTTCACAACCATAGTGAATCACTGGGATCACTAGAAGCCCAAAAAGAGTTTGAGTGGATTTCCAGTCTCATAACTCTGCCTCTCTACACCTATTTTGAAGAACATAAAATGCTTTCCAACCCTCCAAAGTTCTTTTCTTTCTACAACCATTCGAGCTTAGATTTTTTTTGAAGTCAATCCCGAGGTATTTGTAATCTGCAACTTCTTCAAGAATGTTGCCTTCAAAGTAGAACTTATGTTGGTTATGTTTTCTTTTCTTAGAGAAAACCAGTACTTTCGTTTTGTTGATATTGAATTGCATCCCCACACTTCTAGAAAAATGCTCAAGGGATAGTAAATGCTCTTTCAAACCAAGCTCTGATTTAGCAATTAGAATAAGGTCATCTGCATACAAAAGAAGCCTTATAACAAACTTGCACAAATAGATACCATCACCCCCTTATGAATTTAGCCACTCCTCAAGCTTGTCGATATATAAACCAAAAGCGGTAGGAGACAATGGGAAACCTTGCTTGACCCCGATATCACTTTTAAATCTTTTAGAAATGCTTGCTTAAGTTCTAATTTTGACTTTCATCTCTTGATACATCATATGCAAAACTGCTCTCAAATGTTTACGAAAACCAAGTTCCTATATTCTGTGCCAAAGCTTATCCCTAGGAACCGAGTCAAACGCTTTTCTGAAATCAACAAAGCAACAAAATACTTCTTCTTTTTTCTCCCAAACTTTTTCAATGATGTGCCTTAAAGTTATACAATGATCAACTGTGGAATGTTTAGGTCTAAAACTTTCTTTCCCTTTAGCACGCTTACCCAATTGCTAATTTTGTTTTATAGCATGCTTCCAATAGCTTTGCAAACAAAGGGTTTATCATGATGGTCCTATAATTGGAGGGATTATTGGCGTCATCGCTCTTGAAAAGAGGTATTTCCAAACTAGTTGTCCAATCTGTGGGGAGGACTTGTTGTATGATGTTGTTGAAGATATTTGTAATGTGAGGTGCAAGAATATTTGAGCCCCACTTTAGATATTTTGCTTGGAGTTCAGCTAAGTCTTTTGCTTTTCCAACCCCCAACTTCTTGATACCGATCTCTACCTCTTATATCGTTAAGAGTTCAATATCAGTGTTGACCAAGGGGGGAGGGTTAACCTTGGTAACCTGCTCATAGAGTTGTCTTGCATAGTCAAACCATTTAGAAGTTGTAATACTATTTCTAGTTTGTATCCTTTTCGGTTGGAGCTCCTTCCAAAATAATTTGGGATTATTTTTCCCAAGGAATATTAGTTCTTCCCACCTTGAAACCATGAAATAGGTCTTTTTCTTGCTTAATAACTGCTTGCAAGCTTTGAGCTTTATGTTATCCTTGTTTGACTCTTTCCACATTCTCCTTGCCTTTTGCATTCCTCATCAAACCAAGCATTAACTGGAAATCAATTTGTTTTATACTTCTTAATTTGTGGGAGATTTTGTTGGACATGCCGAATTAAGAATTGTTTCTTTCCAATCCAAGAGAAACATAAATAAATTGGCTTGTGATTTGATTTTAAGTCGCACAGCTGATCTCCAATAAAAAATTCCTCCATTTTCTCACACAAACCATGCAAGCAAATTATATAATCTACTACACTTGCTCCATTGTAAGTATTGTAAGTGAAATTACCGGACTTTGCCCATCTAGTCAAGCCTTTACAAATGACTAAATCAAAGGCTCCACATAAAGTAAGAAATTGTTCACCAAAAATATTGCAGCCCTTGTCCTCTGAAATTTTTTCCTACTGATGATTACTCTTTTTTGTAATCCAAATAGGGTCGCAATCATCTTTACAACAAAGAATGCTAGCTTTCTCACTTGCAATCCTAGCATTGAAATCACCCACTATAAGGACTTCACCTAGCTATGAATATGTTGCAATATCTGTTTTTAAGGCTACAAATGAATCTTTGTGGTCAAGCCCTTTAACTTTGTAGATTTTTTAAACATGTGGTGCAAAATAGCATGTTGCAATTCTAATGTGGTTTCCATTTTATGATATTTTAAACCAAATGAATTTCTTATTTGAGTCTTCTTTTTCTAACTGAATGCGACGACCTTCTTTCTCCCTTACTAAAACCATGATACCCCCATGCCCTTTGCCATTCCCTATTGCCTTGTTCCACACTACCATCTTCCAGTATCCTTTAAATAGAGGTGTCTTGCACCCTTCATGCTCATGTGTTTCTATGAGGCAAATTATGTCTCTATCTTCTATAATAGGCCCTAACCCAGGTCCTCGTCTCCATGGATAACCTCTACAGTTCCAACAAACTAATCTTAAGGAAACCTGGGTATGACTTGATTGCTATTTATTTTGACATGTAAGCTTCACATTTGAGTCTATGCCCCTGCTTTCCCATACTAACTGTGCTTTCTGATTTCCTGTTGAAGAGTTTGTTGCCTCTTCTTTATTACCATCTTGCTGCTCTGTTTTGGAAGGAGGTCCAAATCGCACTATCAGAACTTTGTCTTTATAAATCCATGCTCTCTTGCCTTCATCTCTTGTTTCCATAACCTTTAAAATTTCCTCCCTTCTTTCCTCCTGTTGTTTTATAGTTAAATCTTCTTCTAGGAAAAAAAAAGAACCCCTCAAAAGATGTTTCTTGCTTATAATGATATATTTATCATGCAAGCTAGGCATGCTGACTTTTATGGGTCTGGCTCTCTCCCTATTTAACTTACCCACCCTCCATGCTTGGCATATTTGTCCCTACCATAGCAACTTGTCTTTCAAGAAGTCTCTTGCAAGATCAAGAGTACATTCATTTTTCCCATAGTCTTTCACCCCTTTAATAATTATGTTTGTCGCCCTATTTTGTCTTTTGTTACCTTCACTATCTTGCATGTTGTCAACCTGAATATTTGTTTCTCCTTTGTGATTAGCAGAATTGCTAATAACTTGAGCCCAAATTTTGGAAACTTTGGTGGAATCTACTTTCATTTCTTCTCTTTATTTCTCTTCATGGTTGTTTATTTGGGCAATCATTTTCCCTTTATCCTGGGAGGATTCCACATTCACCACCGATGTACTTTCCACTACAAATTTCTTTATGTTTTGCACATCCGCCTTCATGCATTGCCATTCTATCTTCCCTATCAGGAGATTTGCCTCTAGCAATGTCACTTTTTCTGTTAAAACGTTATTGCTTTCTGCTAAAGCCTTGTTCTTAGCTATTATTATATGAATTTTATGATCTCTTTCTTGCTCTTTAGCTTCTAAAACCTTCAACAATTGTTTTTCATTTAACAATTCTTTCACATAAATATCAAATAACCAGATGAGAGGTGTGGATGTGGGACTATATAAGGCAGAATCATCAATGACTTTTCCTTTGGACTTCTTGTTGCCATGTGCTTGTAAAGGGAACTTGTTTGATTGCTTCTTATGAAGGGCTCGAGTACTTTCCTTTTTAGACCGTTTTTTGCTTGTCTGTTCCCATTTTAGATGGGCTAGTCTTCATTTTAAAATGCCCTGATATTGTTTGGCATTGACCCAAACCCACTTCCCAACTTTGCGGATGAGGCAATTTTTACTTGTCCTAAATCATTTGTCTCCACATGTTTTGAAATTTCTTGTCCCTTTGTCATGTTTGAATGCATTTGTCGTCCAACCTGTTTCGAGAAATATGTAGGTCTATAAAATGCCAAGATTACTTTGCACTACTCCTTGTTGTTCAAATTATCGTTGCTCCTTTCTCATTGCTCGATACTTATGCTGCATAAAAACTTCCTGCTCTCACATTGCTCACTGCTCATTGCTCTCACTACTGACCACACTGCTCTGCTCACACTGCTTAGATAGCTGCAGTGAACATATGAGAACTCATTGTCACTCCAAGAGAAACTTGTCAAAGAAAGCTTGCTAAGTGGATCCAAGGATCAGGGACCATGGAATCGATCAAATTCACTTACAAGCTTCAATAAAACTCATAAACTAAACTGTGTGAAATAATCATAAAGATTTCTTAGAATCTTTAAATGATCTCGCTGGAGCTTTTTTCCTAAAACAAAATTTCATCTAACACGTCAAAATTTGCACCCAGCCTGGCAGATTCTGCATGAAATGAATTCAAGAAAAGCGTTAACTTACTAAACTCAGAGTGTTGCCAATGAACCTAGTCCACGACGATTTTGACAACATCACATTACATGGATACTCCGCCTGCAAAGCCATCCCGTAGATGCAAAGTCCCGCTCCCCCTGGTGCAATTAACCGTCACGAGTTCGATCCCCGATAACGTGTTGCGGTTGCTGACGGCCTGATTTGAAATTTCGAGAACAACTGGCTGAGAACGAAACAACACATGCACGGATGTAAATGGAAAAGTTCGGATATAAGTTAAGCTTGTTTATGAGGGAGTGCAAGGTGACCCTTGACTTTATCTCACGGACCTAAAAGAGTACTGGACATGAATCTAATGCAAGATGTATTATTTATGTTTGAATAATTATCTTAATAAATTTTATATTATTTGAAATAAATAAATATATAAATAAAATATTTGAATAAATATATATAATATAATATAAATGAATAAATTATCATATAATATATTTAACATTATAAAAATAAACTTTAAATAATAAAATAATATAGAGGTAAAATATTGGAAATATCAAATATCAAATCTTAATCACTATTTAATTAAATATATATATGATTAAAAATCTATCAAATAATATATATTAAGTAGTATAATTATTTAATAATATTAAGTAATTTAATTATTAAATAATAAAAGATGTAAATATTATTATTGAATATTAAATAGTAAATATTATTATTAAATATTAAATAATGTAAGTATTAAAATGGTTTAAACATAGTAGACTTTTTTTCATTTTGATGTGATATGGAAAACATGTGAAAATTGTTAGGATATTCCGACACATAGGAATAGTTAAGTTCAACTTGGTCTAGTATAGAGTTAGGTAAAATGTGTTTCTTTACCGTTGTACATTTTGTAACTTACA
>APFE030109025.1:83290-169799 GCA_000404065.3 Pinus taeda | reverse complement strand
GGTAGTCAATGCACATTCTCCACGAGCCATCTTTCTTTCTCACCAAAACGATTGGTGACCCACATGGTGATGTGCTAGGCCTGATGAATCCCTTCTCGAGCAACACTTGCACCTGTTTCTTGATTTTAGCATTCTCTAAAGCAGACAACCTGTACATTCCAATGTTAGGCAATGGAGCATCTTGCTGCAAAATAATATCATGTACTATTTCCTTTTTGGGTGGCAAACCTTTAGGTTCTTGAAACAAGATATCATACTCTGAAACAACCTTTTCTAAATGAGCTCGCTATTTAGCATTACAACCCTCAAATACATTAGTTTTATTAGGTTTCTTTTCCTTTACAACCATCATTAAGAATTGTTTACATGAATTTATCATTCTTTTTATCTGCCCTGAGTTTATGAGAGTATAATTATTCTTGAGCTTATGAGCTCTTACAAAGTATTCGATTCCATCTTTAACAAGTAGATACTTGTTCTCAGCTCTATAGAAAATAGCTTTCCGATCATACAAGTAAGGACTACCTAAAACAATTCCACATATATCCAAAGGAATTATGTCTAACTCAACCTCATCTACAAATGTTGACCCAAAAGAAAACTTGAGTTTTCACTGTCTAGTCACTTGTAGTTGTGCTTTATCATTCAACCATCGTAATGGGTATCGTTTCTTGTGAGGTGTAGTTGCTAATCCCAATTTCTTTACGATTTCTTCAAAAATCAAATTTACTTGTGAGCCACTATAAAAAAAGTATCAATCTTTTGATGTTTGGAAATAACTCGATAATGGAAAAGCTCATGTCTTTTTCTCTCATGTTCTTCATCAATAACAGATTGAGGAAAATTACTAGTAGATGCTTAAGAATTCTTACCTTTTATACATGTGGCTGCAATGGTTGTTTCATCTCTAGAGCTTGACCCCAAATCTTTCTGAATAGCTACAGTAGCCTTCTTCTTCTTGCCCTCGGAATTCTTTGCAGTATTAGCCTTTCTGTGCAGTATTAGCCTTCCTTGCTTTCCACTTCTGCTTTCTTTTCTCCTTGCTCTTGTGTACAGTGGGTTGGGATGATCCCCCAACTTCTGGTTTCCATTCTTTCCTCTACCTTCTAGATGAGTAGCTTGTACATATACCTCATCTATACTAGTGGGATTAAACATGAGGATTGTATGCCTCATGTAGCTGTGTAGACCACGAATGTACTTCAAAAGAGTCTCTGGTGAGTCTAATGAGATACCTAACATCAATGCTCTCTTTATGAACTCTTGAGTATACCCTTGCACACTTTTCCCTTTCAACTCCCGAAGAGTTTGCCAAATCATCATGGCTTGTTGCATGTAGGCCAATGGATATAACTACTTTTTGATTGCAACAACAAATTCACTCCAGACAGATTGGTCTTACCATGTTTTTTCATATCAGCCTAGGTTCTTCCCACCAAACCAAGGCAGTGCCTCCTAAGCATAGGCTTTCCAGCTGAATTTTACTCTTTTCTGAGTTGATGTTCTGCACCCTGCAATACACATCAATTTGTCTAATACAATTGTCCAACTTTTCAACATTTAGCTCTTCATCATATCTGGGCAAATCAATTTTAAAATTTACCTTAATCAAAGATGTTTTCTTATTATGCACAGGGCTATTAGGAGGTGTGAGAAAGCTTTCCTCTTTCCCTTTTCCTTTAGAATGGTCATGGGAATGAGACTCATCATCTTCTTTATCTTGTTTAGAACTTGATGAATCTTCATCCTTAAGCTTTCTAAAGTCCCTATATATTTCTTCGACCATAGACTTTATAGCTAGGAAACTTTCTATGAATTGAGGGGCTGGCCCCATAGAACCTTCCTCTGACATTGTCTTTCGAGGATAGACTCTCCTAATTTAAGGATTAGTTTCGACCAACACTCCTTCTTGTAATTTGAGCTTTGATCTAGTGAGCATTCATCAGCTAAACTAACACAAGCTTGTCTAACTTTACAGCCTAAAGCTCTGATACCACTTGATCTGATATTGACCCTATGAGTGACATTAGCTAAAGATTTATTGTTTAAAGGTATTACAGACTCATGTGCTGGTGTTTGTTATGTGTTATTGAAGCAACAGATCGATCAGATTGCAAATAAAAAGACAATGAAATGGAAACACAGCAGAGAAATACAGTAAGAAAACAAAAAGACAGAAGAATTTTAACAAGGAGTTCACCCTATTCTTCAGGGCTACATCTCCGGTCCAGATTTCAGTGGTGGCCTTGTTTTATTGTGCATTTAAGTAGAGAATTACAATACAAGGACTCAATGTGAGTTCTCCTGAAGCAGGTTTGCTTGGCAGGGTGGTTCTTGGATTCCCCAAGCGACTGGAGTACACAGACTCTTCTTCTTCCTACTAGCTCTGTGACCTTCTGGTCTATAGTGGAAATAGTCAAATGTGGTGCTCAGTCTGGAAATATTCCTCTATGGGATGGCTTGAATCTCTCAAGCTCTGGTGCTCGACGCTGCTGTTGATTAGCTCGGCCATTTGTCTCTTTTTGCTTTTGCTTTACTACCTTCTTCTTTGGTTTCAATCTCTTAGTGTTCAGTCCTCCTCTCGGGGTTCGTTCTGACTGACTTGACTATCCTATTTCTCTTCGTTGTTCATGGCTTTGAAGCCATTCGAACTCATGTCTATTCGGTTCCTCTTCCACCTCTATCGATTCACCTTCTACAGCTACACTTGGAGTTCCCTATTCGGCGTCAACATGAACGCTCAGGGAGTGGACACTTGTCCTCCTCTAAACAGTGCCAGCCTGCTTCGTCAGTTCATTTCTTCAGTTACGTCGTGGATGAATTCTTTCCTCCACCGTGGCAGTCAAACGGATTCCAAATCTTTACAAATAGTGGCATATTCCTTAGTAAATTCCACTTCCTCCATTGGGCTTGATCTCAGCCGTCTGATTTAGGCCCCCCAGATCCAACGTCATATGCACATTTCGCGCGGTTGACTTGCTCGATCGATAATGCACGATCAACGATGGTTTTCTCTCACCTCTGCTTGCCACGCATCGATCGTTGAGTGGGATTGCTCCGCTTCCATCCAAAACCGCTTACTGTTTGAGGACGCCTCGATCAATACCGCTGGTTTCCAAAGCGCGGTTCTCGCCTTTGTCCTTTTAGCACTTTTCACTTTTCCACCCGCGGTTCTCCGGTTCCCCATGCGTCCGAGTGCTCGGGCTTCCTTCATTTCGGTCCTGTTCACCCAATGATGCACGATTAGTGCTAAGCACTAATGGTGCATAAAAATCCACCTCCTTGTCCTCATCCAAGGCTCCTAGGGGCTACTTTGACCTCCTGTGCAGTCTCCATGGGCCTCAGTTAGCGTGCTTTGACGGAGGTCCTCGTCGTTCCACGCTAGCTGCCATTGCCACTAGTTCAGGGGTGTTTTTGATCATTGTTCTGAATTCTTAGAGATTTGTCCTGACCTGATACAGTCATGGTTCTTTGACAGTATTTTATGGATCCAATTCGGATCAATTTAGATATGTAGAAATAGTATCGCCATTCTCCATCTTGATTTTCCAAAGCTTATCCTTGAGCACTAGTTTCCTCTGATCGCTATTGTTCTGATAGAGGTCCTTCAATGTCTTCCACATTGAAAATAGAGTATCCTTCCCATGGCGACTCGAGACAATATGGTCTCAAACTCCCTCCAAAAGAATCTGTCTCTCCTTTGCCACACACTTCTTCCATTTAGCCAATTCTTGTGCATTAGTTGTGGTTGGCTTGGGGATTTCTTGATCAATGAAATCCTTCAAACCATTGTCTTCTAATACAACTTCCATTCTATCTTTCCATGCTATGTAATTCGAGCTGCCTTCCAAGGCATACTCGAGTCTCAAGCCATAGAATGCCAAATTCTCTTCTTCGTATACTGTTCACAACTCCGATAACCTTTGCTCCAATACCATGTAGAAATTCTCACTGTAGATTAACCTGATAATGCAATATAACTAAAGTAAAATACTTTAATCTACTTCTACAATCAAACTTGCGGAAGCTTAATAGATTTGAGCAAGATCAAGTAGAACGCATATAACCAGAAGTAGAATCAATGCACATGAGGCGCAGAAGAATACTTAGGGGAAAGACTCAACTAAAAACCCCACTATCTGTATTATCATACAAGTAGAAATATCTCAGGATTACACACATCTTTAGCTCTCACAACTAGCCAGCTCTCAATACAATCCTCACAGATGCTCACAGGCAAAATAGACTTCTCATTAAGTCCTCCACACTACTCTCTAAGCTCCTATTTCCTAGCGCAGTTTTTCCTGGGTGATCCTACTATTACCATGTGTAACACTAATCAATCACATTGATCTTACACCCTGTAAAACTACGCAAATCTCAAGGAATGAATTCCTTCTGCATGCAAGAGTTTTCCTTATAGGAAAATTCTTGCAACTGATAGTACACTGTCTATGTCTTTAATTTCATCTGGGTCTTTCTTTGAATAGACATGCATGAGTTATTTATGAGAGAATCTTCAGTTATTTGGAGTACAC
Source organism: Pinus taeda (assembly GCA_000404065.3). NCBI lineage: Eukaryota > Viridiplantae > Streptophyta > Pinopsida > Pinales > Pinaceae > Pinus > Pinus taeda. The sequence goes on along the minus strand of APFE030109025.1, from coordinate 165,261 downwards.
TAGTTTGATGCATGCATGCATTAACTGACTGAACTCACAATTAGTTCCTCAAACATTTTGGAACTAATTTAACTAGACATAACTCAGTTAACTGAGCTAACTAATTACAACTCAATTATAATTCATCCTTATCTCCTTAATTAAGGTATAATCGCCTTAATTTAAAGGATAGCTGTTGCATGAATTCACAAATACTTCTAGCTTGAATTTCTCCAATTAATTAATCCAAGATGAATTAATTAATTATTTTTCAAGCAGCTGGTGAGACTACATTCGAATTTTAATTCTCAATTTTAATTCAAGGACAAATGAAAATTGGAATATTCTTGTTGCCACATTTCAACAAAACGAATTTTCCCTTGGGCTAAAATTTGCCCCTAAAATTGGCCCTAAAGACATATGCAAAAATTGGTTTAAGTAATCAGTGAAAGAATACTCCTTTCTGTTCTCCCTTATCAAGAAAGTCTAGTGAATGGCCGACTGAGGCTTTCTTGTGCATCTAACTTCTGCAATGGAAACTTAAAACTATTTGTTTGATAAAATAGAAGTAAATACATAAGAAATGACTGATGTTTAAAAGCATATTCTTTAGAAAACTTTAAAAACTGATCATGAATATTGTTTGCTAAAAACTGACTATAGTTGAAAATCATTAAGGACTTATTACCCACAGAGAACACTAATGAAATTCCCAATATTAATTCTTTGAATCACTGATCCGTAGGGTAACCTAATAGACAAGTGACCATGGATATGACATGCCTAGACATTTTTGGGAAAATTGAATTAGAATAGGGTGGATTAGTTCTAGGCAGCTCAAAATTCTCAGGTAAGAATGAGTCAAAGATTGAGGCTCATTGAGGAAATGTGAGTTTTTGGTAAATCTCCATGAGGGAATTAGTAGAAAAAGGGTGTAGAGGAGTTGAAGGATTAATTTGGAGTGCTTGGTATATGGACTCAAGAGTAATAGCAAATAAAACTTCATTATTTTGGGCAATTACAACCCTCTGACTAGGAAGATATTTGAGATGACACCAGGTAAAAATTTAAGGGAAAATATGGGTCTGGGGAAAGACGAATTTGGGAATGGAAGACTCCCAAATGTTTAATTCATCATTGGCATCGAGGAATTTCTGGTTTTCCTAATTGTGGAGTTCATAAAGATCGAACTCGCACTGGGTTTCTGAGATCTTGTACTGCATATCTATCAGTGGGAGCTCGTCTAGGTTAATTACAAAAGGAAGCGTATGGATTTCTACAACTAATTTCAACTTTCCTTTATATGAATACATCATAAATAGGAATTACAGACCAAAGTGTCGAATTACCAGACAAATGTCAATCATTATCGTAAGAACAATGACTGTGCAATTGGTGGAATTCAGAGTCACACTGGCAATGTTGGGAGCTAAAATGATGAAAACAAAGATGCATAATGATATGTGGTTTTTAAAAGAGGGAATTCAAAAGATTAAAGAGATTATAAATTTTTTTAGGTGTTTCAAATTAATGAATTATACGTTGGCCTGAAAAATTAATGAATAAATGGTTATATGAACATTTGGCAGGAGGAATTAAATGGAATAACAGTTATTTGGTGGGGGAAAATAGGAGAGGGACAGGTGGCAAGGTGTGAGCGGCGCGGAAGCGAAGTGAAAATAGGAAGTGGTTTTTGAGGGGGTGGGCAGTTAGTGGTTTAGGAGTGGCAGCTCCCTAACTTACTGTGGAAGTGCCATGTATGAGTGGGTAGTAAAGTAAAATCTAAAATCTGCTTTTCGAACCCCGCCACCCCCCTGTTAAAATCTGATAGTGTGGGGGCCTCTTGAACTTATCCCCTAGCAGTGAATGCAGGTAGGGATGATCTCCTCCATTGGTTTCCATTTGAAATTTATTACAACATGAAAAAATGTTAGATGATACTTTTATTTATAATAAAAAAAAATCCTTCGGCAAAGTATAAAAAGGATTAAAATAATAAACATAGAAAAACAATGTGGCTTTTTTATTTGCTCGCGAATTTGGGATTTTTTATTGTATTTATTTTTTATATATATGTTTTTATATCCATTTTTTTATTCATTTCTTTTGACTTCTTTTCTTTATTTCTTTTTCTCATCATCTTTTCTTTCTCTTTTCTTATTTTTCTTTTTTCTTTTCTTTCTTTTTCCTTATTTTTCATTTTTCTTTTTTCAACAAAAATAAAAAAACAACTAGGGTAAAAATAAGTTACATCAGAATGCAAAATTATGGCAAAAAGGAAGCCTATCACTCACAAGTATAAATATGGAAGTGTTGTTTTTCCTAGCCTTCACTTGAAGCAAAAAGAGCAAAAAGGCTTTGCTACATTTGTGATAGCAAATACACTAAAGGTCGTAATTGTGTTGAGAAGAAATTGTTTTACATAGATTGTGAAGAGGAGGAAGAAAAGGAACAAGATTCCTCAAAAGAAGATGATATACACCAGGAACCAACCCTAGAGAAAAAATAAATGAATCCAGCCATATCTTGTAATGCATTGACATGAATTCATTTTAATACTGTTGATTGGTTTGAGTAGTACCCATAATTTTATTCATTGTAAGATAGCCAAGGAATTGAATTGCTTCCTATACCCAACACCAAAGTGTCAAGTGATGGTTGAAAATGGAGGAACTATAAATTGCTCTAGAAAGTGCCATAATATCAAGCTAACCATGGGGAAATGTATTGAATAGTCCAATGCTCTCCATTCCAATGGGTTTTGCTTATGTTGCACTAGGAGTCCAATGGTTACAATCTTTGGGTACAATAGCTTTTAATTTTCAAGAATTTTTCTTGAATTTTTTTTGGGAAGGAAAGGAAATTGAATTAAGGGGTATCACAGGGAAATGAGGAAAGATAATTCTCTAATGGCATGACAAAGATTGTAAAGAAATAACGAGGTGTAATTTCACAATTATGCTCACTATAGGTTCAACCATGGAAATGATATATTTCTTTAGATCTCCAAAAAGTCTTGGACAATCATTCCAAGGTATTTGCAATTCCTAAAGGCCTCCCACCTATTCGTGATCATGATCATGCTATTCATTTGATTCCAGGAAGTGTTCCTCTAAACATCAAGCCTTACAGATATCCCTATGCCCAAAAGAGTGAAATTGAATGTATGGTTGCAGAAATGCTAGGGGTTAGTATAATTCAACCTAGTCAAAGTTATTTTTCGGCTCCAGTAGTATTGGTGCACAAAAAATATGGAAAATTTGACATGTGTTTGGATTATAGGGAGCTCAACAAGCTCACTATTAAAGATAAATTTCCCATTCCTGTTATAGATGAATTAGATGGAGCAATTTACTTCACCAAGTTGGATCTTCGTTTAGGATATCATCAAATTAAAATGAAGAATGAAGACATTTTAAAAACATAATTTACAACTCATGAGGGTCATTATGAATTTTTGGTCATTCCTTTTGGCCTTACCAATGCACGTTCTACATTTCAAGGTTTGATGAATTCCATTTTCAAATCCACCCTTAGAAAATTTGTGTTAGTATTTTTTGATGATATACTAATCTACAACTAGTCTTGGAAGGATCATGTTCAACATGTTGACAGGGTGCTCAAACTATTCGAGGAGAAACAATTATATGCAAAAAACTCCAAATGTTTCTTTGGAGTATATGAGGTGGAATATCTAGGTCATATTGTATCTCATGAGGGTGTTAAGGTAGACCCTAACAAAATTAAATCCATTAAGGAATGGAAAATCCCCACATCTATAAAGCATCTGTGAGGATTTATCGGTTTGATAGCATATTATTGCAAGTTTGTTAAGAATTATGGGAGAATATCAGCACCTCTAAATACATTACTAAAGAAAGATGGATTTTATTGGACTCTAGAAGCAACTAAAGCCTTTGAACATCTTAAAGAGGAAATGTGCCAAGCACCGGTCTTAGCTATGCTAGAATTCACAAAAACATTTATTGTGGAATGTGATGCCTCATGAAATGGAATTGGTGTTTCTTTAATGCAAGAAGGAAGACCAATTTCTTTTGAAATTCATCTAATCAAAGAAAAGTATTTACAGAAACCTATATATGAGAAGGAAATGTTGGCAATACTAAATGCACTAAATCAATGGTGAACTTACCTAATTGGAATACACTTCAAGGTAAAAATAGATCATGATAGTTTTAAATACCTTTTGGAACAAAAATTATCTTCAGACGAGCAGCAACAATAATTCACAATAATGTTGGGTTATGAATTTGAAATCATCTACAAAAAAGGGAAGAAAAATTCTATTGCAGATTCACTCTCAAGAAAGGATGAGGATGTGGAAGCATTGCTTTGTGCCATTTCTATTATCCAACTATATTGGATAACCGAAGCAAGGGATGAATGGAAGAATAACGAAGAAGTTTAGACACTCATTCAAAAGTTGCAACAACATCCCATAACATCTTATACATTTAGTTGGAAAAACGATTCATTATGGTAGAAAAATCATTTATATCTTTGTAAGAATTCCCAACTTAAACAAAATATTCTTTTGGAATTTCACACCTCTCCCTTAGGAGGGCACTCATAATTTTTTAAAACTTACCATAGGATCAAGAAGGATTTTTTTTACGATGGCCTTAAATTTGATATTCAAAAGTTTGTTGCAGAATGTTTGGTTTGCCAACAAAATAAAGTTGAGACAATTAAGACCCGGGTCTATTACCACATTTATCCATTCCAATTCAGCATTAGCAGGAGGTTTCAATGGATTTTATCATAGGTTTACCCAAGTCTGAAGGAAAGAGTGTCATCATGGTGGTAGTTGATAGACTTACCAAGCATGCACACTTTTTTGCATTATATCATCCATTTAAAGCCAGTACAATTGCTACTGCATTTATGGAAATAATTAAAAAGCTACATGGAAACCCAAAGATTATTGTAAGCGACATAAATCCCATTTTCATTCGAAATTTTTGGACAAAATTATTTTCTTTCCTAGGTACTCAATTAGCTCATAGCTCATCTTATCATCCTCAATCTGATGGGAAAACTGAGATAGTGAAAAAATGTTTGGAAGCATATCTTCGTTGCTTTATATATAATAATAAAACACAATGGGTCAAGTGGTTACCTCTCGCTAAATGGTGGTATAACACTTCCTTCCACACTGCAACAAAAATGACCCCATTTATGACACTTTATGGATATCATCCACCGTCCATCACATCATCTTAAGAGAAAATTCTATGGTTTAAGAAGTGGAAGATCACATTGAGCATCAACAAAAAATCTAAACTCCTAAAGGATAACCTCACTTTGGCACAAAATAAAATGGAAAAATAGGTAGATCAACATCGTAGTGAAAGAAGTTTTGATGTAGGGGACTGGGTATTTTTTTACGTCTACAACCATACAAAAAAATGTCCCTTAAGAAAGCTAAGAAGGATAATAAATTATCACCAAAGTAATATGGTCCTTACAAGGTGTTGCAAAATATTTGTACTATGGCATATAAATTGGAGCTTCCTGCATCTTCCCGAGTGCACCCATTTTCCATGTTTCATGCTTAAAGAAGGTTATAGGTGACAAGCTCTTAGTTCAAAAAATATTTCCAGAACTTGACGAGAAAGGAAAAATCATATTGGAACTTGAAGCGTCACAAAAATAAGAACTTGATAGTTTCAAAATCAATCAATTTCAAAGTATCTCATCAAGTGGAAGAAATTACCTGTTGAATATTCCACATGGGAGGATGAGAATTTTATATAGAAGCATCCATAACTACTCAAGTGTGAGGACAATACTTTTTTAAAGGAGAGGGACAGGTTAGGTCCCTATAATACTATTGTAGCCCATTATTGTTATTGTTAGCGTAGCCCCCATATTGTTATTGTTTTTCCGATGTAGTCCCCATATTGTTATTATTGTGCCCCATAAAAGCCCACTATTGTTATTGTTGTGCCCTTATATTATTATTGTTGTGTAAGCTCTGTTTATATTGTGATCTCTTAGACTCCTATATATAGAAAGAATATTTTGTCACTTGAATCATCCAAGAATTGTTCATATATGTAATGTAAAGGAGGTTTCCCGTTCGAAGAGGATAATTTTTAAGTTGATGATCTCTCTTTTTGTGAGCTAGTTTCATAACATATTAGCCTTTTATCAAGTACCCTGATCAATTTCTACCCTACCTAGTGGTTTATCAACCACACAACAAGCACCTATCGCCCATCAATCTCCTCTGAGCCTTCCATTAATTCTTCCAATATTAGATACACATAGCCCACAACTTGAATACATCAACATAGGGAATCACATCCCATTAGCCTCTACAGGCTTTCTCTAGCTCTCAATATTCATGCTCATGTGCTCCAAGCTTGTTCTCCCTTCGTATTATTTCACACATTGTCCGTATAGAATTTTTTATTTTTTTTCTCAATTGTGTTTTGTTTACGTCCTTCTCTTTTGCTTCAGGATCTTTGTGTCCCCACAAAAATATCTTCTTTCCCTTCTCTTCACTCCATGGAAGCGGGAAATGTGGGAATATCCTCTACCCATCATTGTGATCTAGCTGTTAGGTGGTGCTAGCCAACTCCACTCATTCTTTTCCCTCAGATCATGGATCCATCATCCCACTCTTCAGGTCAGCCAAAATATTAAAATTTATTTACAACCACCATCATTATTTAACATTACAAAATCATGGGTCAACTAAATAGTGTTACAAGAAGTATTGTTTTGACATGATTTCAATGGTACGATGATCAAATTGCTTTGCAATTTGCACAAAATTTTAATGATTGCATTGCAAATTTCGTTAATTTGATTATGAGGGTGAAAAAGGAGACAGTGGCTCCCACCATTGGTCCCTCGAACAAGATAAAAATGGCTTAAGAATAAGCCCTTAGATAGTGGCACCTGCAATTTATTTTTGAATCCATAGTATTGAGATGTGGACTAGGAAAAATGGGTACCAAGGACCTAGCTCAGAGATGGATGGGTGAATCCTTTATTGATCTTACAAATTTTCCTGACTTGTGAGGGAAGGTGCGCCCTTACTTTTCAATATCATATTCACATTCTTTTACATTTTCAATCTGATAAAAAATTAAACTTTCGATATTACTTATGGAAAAATATAGGAAATATGGCAAGCCAAGTAAGAATAAATAAAAAGATCCCTTTTACAAGCTTACACCACCATAGTCTCATTAAAATGTTGATTATGGAAAAGATCAAAGACTAAAGTGACTCTTAGGATAACTTTTTCACTCAAAACAAATTTTTAGTGCAACCATATGATAATTTAGTAGTTCAATTCTTGAAACATGGGCTTGATAATGATAATCATGGTGAGAGTCAAACTCAAACCAGAGTCAAGGCTACTAACCCTCCTCAGTCCAAGCTAAGAACAAGCAAAGGAAATGCATAAAATTAAAAATCCTTAGTTCCCAAGCCACCTACTCATTGTGTTACTCAAAATATGTCTAAGTAGTAGGATTTCGGGAAACCCATAGAGCCACCACATGTGCCCACACCTCAAGCGACTAAGAAAACCTTGTTTGCATTGACAATGATGATGGAAAAAATTTGGAAGATATTTATATAGTGAAGAATAAGAATAAAATAAAACCCTTAGGTTCACTAAAGAGGACTTCTCTTGAACCACCTTTTAAAGGACCTACTAAAGGAGCATCCAAGCATGGTTATCCTTATCAACCAATCTTCAATGAAGACGTTGGTTATTTTTATCCCAACCATTTACCTAACAAGTCCATGTTTCAGAACAATCTAACTGATCCTTAGTCAATCAACTAAAAACAAGAATTAAGAGTACTAAGAACTTAAAAGAGGATATTATGGATCATACAAGTCTTAATAGGTACATGCAAAAATAGAATGACCAACTAAGGGCCCAAAGTCATAAATTTTAGGAGTAAATTAGGAAGTTAAAGTTGTAAAACAAGAGGTTACAAGACAAGCTCTTAGAATCCATTCTATCCAGATCTTAGAGAAGATAGACATAAATAGTTACTAAAGGAGGCCTTATCATCCTCATTAATGATGCAAGGCTCTCCTAAACAAGTCGCAAGGTGAAAATAGTTTTGATAGAGCTTGATTTTGCAAGTCTTGTATGTGTATTGCATGAGGGAATGTAATAGGATCAACATGGGGGAGATGTTGGTCCCTAACATTGTCATCTTTAGCTACCATTTTTCCTACACTATTCCCTTACCTATTATGTTTATTTTGTCTCAGAAACCCACGACCTTCATCCCAAACATGCATAATTAGGGTAATGAGGTAATATTTTCTTAATATATCAAAATAATTTGTCTTTAATCAGATTTGGTTTTTGACATTATGTTAGTAATGATGGAATTGAAATTCACTTTTGGTATCGACAAGAGAATTTTAGTACCAAGCGAACACCAAGGACATTGTTTACCATATGTCTAGCCATCCACACAAGACTATGACTCATGGGTTTTAGATGAACACAACATGGTATGATTCCCCTTCGAACACACTTAGACTCCCTCAAGGAACTCTAGGGTCAATTGAAAGCATTAGTGGTTCCATTGTGCATACATTGGTGGTGGATACGTAATTAAAACCTATTTTGGTTGTGGACTAGCATATACCATCGATATTGTCAATCTCACTACACCTGTAATTAACATGGAGAAGGTTAAAGAGTGGGACAAGATCTTCTATTTGGTATTTTGGCCACTTAGAGAATCTTTGTTCCTAGAATAAGGGATTGAACGTTATCATTGCTAATTGGTCTTTCACAGGTAGATATGGATGTAATAATTATATATATAGAACTAACCATTATTCTAATAGTATATTTTGCTAGTAGATAATAATATTATATTCATACTACTATTTTAGACTTTGTGAGATTGTGTGTATGTGCCATGTGCTAGCAGGCTTGTTGTAAATATATTATGGTTAATAAAAGCTTAGTTAGACTTATGGTTCCATTGTGATCTCTCATCCTTTATGATAGCAACCTAACCAAGTACTCCCAATGGGAATGGATGCTAACAAGGCTTCATACCTAATCTATATTATATCAATTTGGTTTATGCATATGTAATTTGAAATTTTACTTCTGTGTATGTGTTGTCTCCTGAAACATTTCATTAACTAGTGTTCTGATAATCATTATGATTATTGTGTGTGGATTTGTACAGGGTATCATTGTGTAAGCTATGAAAAGATACCATCTTAGATATGATATTAATTTTCTTATGTGTGAAATACTATGATATATATTTATTGTGTATCTCTGCATCTGATATGAAATGATATTCTTGCTTTGAGATTTGAATAAGACACTTATCCTTTGGAAGTCGTTTGAATATTATATCGAAGTATTGGAGTCAAGTGATATCATTTTTCATATTGATTTGATTTATCTCCTTTGCTTAATATTGATACGATATCAAGATAAGGATGTGTGCTCTTTCACCAAGTGTTACAATGACCTTGGAATGTTAAGAGTGCTCTGAATTTTGTGAAACAATATTGATTCCTATACTTAGCCTCTTAACTTGATTCACATACCTAGTCTACAATATAGAGACTGATCAATTGACATTGATATGTTTATGTACAAGTCCAAGTATAATATTCCTTTTGTATAAGAATACAGTTTGTGTTTGTATGCATATTTGATTTTGATCTCTCATTCATAATTTATGTTTATAAATATGCTAACAGTTGATTTCTAATTTGAATAAAAAATAGTTTTGTTGTGATAGATAGGGTTTAATCACCATTACATAGATTATATACATAGATACATGTGTGTGTGTCTATTTTCTTATGTCCAAAGAATGTACATTATTGGTGTGTTTATGAGTTGAGTGTTTGAGTGTGACTTATTGATATTAGAAGTGTAGTGGCTATCTATGGTATACTGTACTCATACTTATTATGTTATGTCTTGATCAAGACTTGTTAAAATATTTTCATTAGAACCATTGCTCGAAAAAACTTGCAAACCTAGGAGATAGGTTTAGCCTCAGTTTCAATTCAACACTTCAACTTATGATTTAATGCTTTGTCTTTTTATTTCCAGTGTTTGATTTTAGGGATCTAATAACTAGAACTATAATATTTTATCTTTCAAATCCAACTTGAAAATTAGTGCATGAAAGTTGTCCTAAGAAATGAAATATTGTATTTTGGAGCCGAGACAGGCGATTTAATATAAATAATAGCTAAAAAAAAATTTAGACCCAAGCATACTATGTTTCAATTTCTAGAGTTTGCTTTACGTTCTTAGTAATATATACAAGTTTATATTTTCCTTTTGAATTAGATTAGAAGGTAATTGTTTAGTTGCTTTATAAAGTAAGATAACTCTTATGTTTCCAGCACACAATTTGTTTACAACTCATAAGCTTATGTCCCGAATTGACTTGTGAAGGATTTTATTTGTGAGATATCCCGAGAATTATGAGAACTTGTGTTTTCATGCTTAGATAATTGATAATCATAGCATTCTGAACAAGTTTAACAAGACTGCAAGTGGGTGTAAATAGTTTTCAAATCAAGTTATCTCTGCAAAATAATGGCACGGATGTTATAGACAATCTACCTATGAAACTAATTCATGGATAGTAAATGCATACTCATGGAGGTAACTAGTTTATTAAATGTTTTCTACGTGAAATCCAATGAACAACATGCAAGGGATTATTTAATAATCCTTTTAATTAATACAATTTAATAAATGTTTAATAATACTGGCCCGATAGAAATGATATAGGAAAGCATGGTACCGAGGGAAGAGAGCCTATGGAGTATGGTATCAGTGAAGCATGTTACTAGAGAAAGTAATACCAAGGAGTGTGGTACCAGGGAATCGATCATAGGGAAGCATGGTCTGAGGGGAATAGATTCGACGGAGTATGGTTCTAGGGTAGTGATCCCATGGAAGCGTGGTATTGATGGGAAGTGATATCGAGGAACATGGTACTAAGGAAACATGGTACTCAAAACCATGATACTAGGGCAATAAAAAGTTAGAAGTATGAGTTGATACTAGTATGGAGTCAAATTGGGAAAAATAATTAAAAATATAAATAAAGGATTTTTCTCAAAAAATCACTTTACTAATCCTTAAAATTAATCATAATTAATTAAATTAATAATTGTGATTAATATTAATCTCAAGTGATTAACATGATATTAGATACCGAGAAAATTATTAATATTGTTTCATAGAATGGTCAATATCTTATATGATGTGTGTGTCATGTGGACCTCCATGTGGTAGTGGCATGGCACCACATGGGCCAAGCGTGGCAACGTGGGTGCCACATATTCTTCTTGATGATATGGCCAATTTATTGCACTAAATCTATGAGAGGCATAAATTTATACCTAGGACTCAGATTGAGGTAAATATTATATCACTAGAAAGCTCTTGATGAGCTGAATGAGATGGTAGCATTAGTTTTAGGGTTCAAAGACTTTGAGGTGAAGAGGTTGTTGTAACCCAATATTCATAACAAACTTTGGATATCAAGTTAAAAAATTAGCATTGCCATAGCCTAAGATCATTTAAGGGATGAGAGGTGTTACAAAAAATCCCATCCCTTACCCTATTATATTTAAAAATATGAATCTATCCAATATCCCACCCACCATTAAGGTGGATGATTCTATTACACCTAGTGTTAAAGAGAATATCATGTTGTAGGAAAATGTTATTTACCATGCGCCTTAAAAATGATAAGTTAATGAATACAATCCACTTCAAGGGGGAACCTCCTTTTACAATGAGTACAATACAAGACAAGATGTGATTATCCTAATACTAGGTTTCCTTGATATGTATATAGGGGACAAAGGGTACAATGAAAGGTTCTAGCCTACAAAGCATTATAACAATAGAAATGTAATAACACAATATCTAGGGCTTAATAAGGGTTCTTATGGTTAACATGGTGGTCTTAACATGACCCTCTCCTTCAAATAAGTGTTTTCCTCAAACCTTGAATAACTATGGGTGTTTCTACTTGAATAAATCATTCTCCCATGTTAGCTATTACACTAGTGGGTTCTTCAACTTGATGAGGTACCCAATAATTTCTCAATTTATTAGCTTCTTAATCCTTGTTTCAAGTATTATTTATAGTTCTAGTCTACTTTTCCATTCTTCATCAATCTCTTGTAAAATAGTTTATACTTGGATTTTGTTATTGATTATCTTCTTATACAAGAAACATGGAAGAATAGATGCACACATGAATATGGAGGCAACTACAATTTGTAATCCATACTTCCAATATTCTACAACACCTTATAGGGACCATGATACCCTAGTGTTAATTTATCTAGACACTTACACCATGAACTATCCTTTTTTGTAATTGTCATAAGTGGTGATAGGTTGAATGATTCCATCTTCTAACATTTCTTGAATTGAATGCTTATTATCACTCTTTTGTGCATATGGATACCTATGAGGCCTAATGTTAGATGGTTCACTTTTAGGTTGCAAGTCAATAGCATGGTCACGATCTCAATTAAGTGGAAGACCCTTAGGAATCTCGCCAAAATACCTTGGAATGATTATTGATAAATTTTTGGAGATCCAATGGAGTAGAACATATAAACGTGAGTCCAAATTTTGAATTACACCATGGTGTCCCTTTTTGAGTACTTTTTTCATGCTATTAAATCTTATCGTTTTAGGGGGTTTCCCTTGGATACCTCTAAGATCAATTTCTTTCCTTCTGAGGAAAATATCATGAAAAGAACTTGGAAATTAAGGGTAATTGTTCCCAATTATGTTAATGATTTGACCCCTAATACAATATTAACACCACCCATTTGGATTGTAATCATGGGAATATCCAATAAACACTCCCCCATATTTAGCTTAATACTATAGCAATTCCTTGAATGATTTATGGTACCTCCATATGCAATTATTACTTGAAATTTTGATGTTGGAAATATAAAGAAATTGCAAAGTTTTTACAATTTATAATTTATGAAGTTATGGGTACTACCATAATAAATCAACATTGTTAACTTTTATTTTTGATATACAATTTTATCATGAGGATTTGTGGAAAATTGATGCCTACCAATGCATCAAAAGATATTATTGGATTAGTCTCTTCCAGCTCTAGATCTTGTGGTGGTTCCAATTCTTTATCTTATTCCTCTTCACAATTTATGTAGAATGTTTTTTTCTCAATGCATTTATGCCCCTTACTGTACTTGTTTCCACAATTGAAACATGTTCCTTTTTCTCTTCTTTATCCAATTCCTAAGGTGTCAACCTTATTGGTTGAGTGAGGTTAGGAGAGTGAGCATAATGTTTTCTATCGTTATTAGTGTTTTCCCTTTTGATAGCCATATTTTTACTTTAAGCTTACCTTGCCATATTGAAAGGGTGCTCTAGGAATCTAGTTTCAAAGATACACACATCATGTTGGATGCTTTCCTTTAAAGTTCCCATAAAGAGGTCTAAAAAATTATCCTCTAAAATGTTCTTTACGCTGAGACTCAATTTTTGGAATTTTTGAATATTCTCTATAATTGAAACTATTTGTTGAAGATTTACTAATTAACTAAAGAATGTATTTCTCTTAATATACCCATAATGTGTTGTCAGTTCCTTTGTAAAACTGGGCCAAGATACAATAAAATCGTTTTTCCTTTCACAAATTTGATAGCATACACATTTATATTTTTCTAAATACATGGATGCCATATTTACCTTTTGTAGGGCTATTACATTTTGTAGCTCAAAATGTGCTCCATGTGGAATATCCTCGTTATAGGATTGTTACCAACAAAGTTCCTAATATCAATCTTTAGAATGTAGTAGTTCTTTTGTGCTAACTTGAATCCTTGATGATGTGGATCTTAGATCTAAAAATCATGATTATGGTTCTATATTTCAATATTTGTTGTTTCCAATTTATATAAAATAATTCCCATATGTGATTTAGTTTCAACACAATCGTTCTCCTTATTTTCATGATTTCCTTATGTCTCCATATATTTTTAGGAAGCTTCCCTAAGAGAATATTTCCATAGAATTCATTGATTTTTATATTTGTCATGTGATGGGATTTTTTTTTGTCCTTGTTTTCCTCCATCTCTTATTCCATGTGCAACAATTGAATTTCCAACATGGATACCTGGTTCTAGACATATTCTATTTCTTCATGAGTCATAGATTACATTTGTGGAGGTTTAAGTGGTGAAGTAACTTTTGAAACACCCATAAGATACATTTGATTAAATAATAATACTACTATTTACAATTTATCACAAATTCTGAATCACCAAAATATATCTTATAATCAAAAGCTATCCCAATTGTAAGTTGTATGCCTTTCAAAATTAGCCCTCATTGCATTTATTTTTGAGCTCCCCACTAGTGTGCTCGACCTACACCCGAATGATGATATTTCCAACAAGAAATTGTTCACCATATCCTCTAACAATCCATGGTATGGTGACATTATCACTTATATTTGAACCTAGAAATTTTGACCCCACTTTTCTTATGATGATAAACAATATATTCACGATGAACCCACTTGTTACCTCCACATTGGAGACAATCTCTATTTTCATGGTATCAATATTTTATTGCATCATTATCTTACTCGTGAAGAGGCAAAGTAAGTGTTAAATTTTTGTTATAATAGTTCTTATGGTGGTCACCTTTCTTATGGTAGGATGGCTACCACCCAAAAAAACTTGTATGTAGGTTGTTTTGGCTTGCTCTATTCACTAATTGTATCCATGTAGTTAAGCATAGTAAAAAAGATCAATTATATGACCCTAAGGCATGGACCCCCTCATCTCCATTACACCATATTAACATTGTGGTCCATTTTTTAAATATCCCATTGACTTATGGAATGTAACCGTCCCTCTTCTGCAACCATAAATACATTATGGTGATTATTGATTATTTCACTAGGATTTACCCATGCCAATGTTCAGTAACATCATGGCTACCATATCCCACTCCTTACTTAAACTTGTTATCATTTAATTTAACTCCCAAAAACAATTAGTTTCAGATCATGGATGGCATTTTGAGTGTGAATTTTGGCATGCGATAGCTTCATTGTTGGGTTTTGGGCACTAGTATTCATCCTCATATTATCCATCAGGGAATGACCAATGTTTAATAACCATAAATTTTTTTATCACCCCATGGTCTTCCCAACCTTATGGACCTATAGTACATCTACTAAGGTATCCACCAAGTTCATAATTTTTTTATCTCATCCATGGTGAGAGAGGAATTTTATTGATCAAGTTCCAAATTCCTTCCCTCTATTTAGCCATCGAGTTCTCCCTAATACATCTCCATTATAGTAGAAACTAGTAACACTAGAGAATTCAAATGAGCACCACTATGTTGCTCTGCAAACCCTATAAATAGCCAAAAAACATTCGAAGTCCCAATATGACCACAAGATTCATCCTCATGTATTTCATGAAGGTGATATATTTATCATGGATGACCAAGCCTATGATATCTTGAGTTGGGAATATTTTTAATCCTTATGGATGGGCCCTTACATTAAAAAAAAAAAATGGGAAAGGGGGAATATATCCTCGAGGGACCTAAAGGGAAGCTCTTCTTTACACCTTACAATTCCCTCTACCTAAAGAAATTTTACCCTTGAAATTTTCTCTAGAGTTCCTTCTTTATGTTGTGCATAGCTTAAATATTATTTTTCACCCCTCTTGTAAATTGTTCATATCATATATTTAATTCTTGCATTTTTCAAATGGATCGATCATGTTATTGCTATATAAGTTATAGTATGTGTGTCAGTCATTATTCAGGGAATTTAGTGTCAACAATTTGGGCCCTTTTCACAGTGCACATTCCTTTATAAACTCTAATGGATTTTTCATTAGGCCTACCACCAATAACAAAGTAAAATATAATGTCGTGATTGGTTTGTTAGTTAATTCCCTTGACCATTACATTCATCACGTTCATGTTTTTCTTGATTCTCAACTTCTTGTCATGCAGTTGAACAATGTATATCATGTATGTAACCTTGCCCTTCTTAGAAAGTATTTATGAGTTAAGATTTTGATGTGATGATTTGAATCCATTTCATTTAATCATGTTCCCAAAAGTTAAAATGACTTTGTAGATACCAGTAAAATAAAGCTCTAGAATATCATTTATTACATGCATACATAAGAATTTAACTATTTTCATTCATTTCTAACCTAGTGTGCCTAAACATAAATAATAGATTGAGACTTAAAATTTCTATTCACATTTGCATATAAAAGTTAATGCATGTATATATCCATCATGTATACAAAATTAAAACCATCATAACAAGTTTTTCATCACCATAGAATATATTTCTCAAGTTATCCCTAGTATTCCCATGACATGCCACATACATACAAAACTATGGGCATATCAACCACCCAAACTATTCGTCCTCATTAGAAGGAGGATTATGTGTCAATGGAACCATGATCCTAGATGAGAGGCCTCTAGCAACCTAACTGGCCATTCCTACCCTCCCTAGTAGTGGGTGCCACTTAGATCATGCACTTGTACATATACCACGTTTTTTTCATCTAGGTCATGTTATATTGGTTCTGATGCAATAATAAGTAGGTTATAAAACCACCCTAACAGATCCTCCAACAATCCCTCTAGTTCTTTTATTCTCCTAGACCTCAATGTTCTAGGATCAATAAACAAAATACTCATACACTTTGTTGTATGTCCTACCAACCCCAATAACATTATGTCTACACATTTCATATGGTTATAGTGTTAGTATTATATATTAAAACATTTTACTCTATGGAATTTGAAAAAAAAAAATCCCTAGATTTTTACTTACCATTTGGACTCCATGCTCACTCGATTCAAATTGGTAGCTATAGGTGACTATGATAATCCATATCCAGATATGGATATTCCAGTGTTCAAAAAATTGTGGTTCGAATGCATTTTTACCTTTTTGTTATAACCCGATTTTCCACTCCATTATAGTAAGAGAAACCATAGTTCAACTTACCTTAGTTGCAGGCTTGATTGTAGTCTCTTTCACCCTTGGTTGTGCTTAATTAGATAACCCATTTCTCACTACCACATATCATCATGCGTACCATTGCTCCCTACTAGCATACTAAATGTCATATTTCCTTGAAACTACATGAGATGTCCTTTTAATGGAACAATGGAGCCCTATATTTCTAGAGTTTGGCCTTTCCAAAATTGTTAGCTTGATCTACGGTGTCAGGACTGGGCTTGCGGCCATGTATCAAGGAATTTTACTAACTTCTCTCAACCCTAGGTGTCTAGATAATCTAAGAAGAGCCTATATAACCAAACCTGATCAAGGGCGGAAGGGAGGAGAAAGTGAGGATAATGCATTTTATGCTAGAGGAGTTTTATAGGAGATCCTTCCATGTTGCATAGATGAGCCCAATTTATGTGTGAGTCAAGGAAGGAGGAAGGTCAGGGGATAAAATAGGAACACATGATGGTGAAGGTATAATATTTTCATTATATTATTGATTTATATAGATAATTGATTATTTTTCCCTCTCTTATATGTTATATGATATAATGATGTTTATGTCATGATTGTATATTCTTGTATGCGAATTTTCCTTTCTTGGAGGTAAAGAATCACCTTTGTGTGTTTTTAATGTGTGTAGGTGATAGGGTTAGGGAGTGCCGTAATATATCTAAGTGAGGAGTGAGGTTTCATCTACCCAATCATATCTACGATATGCACTAACATGTGAGAATAGACATGTTCATTACCTTCTTTTTCTTTTCCATTTTATGAAGGAATTGTATGCAATATATCTTAGGGAAAGTGATCATTCATCTATGTATAGCCCAGTAGATGTTGAGGTAGGATCTATGGGAAAACAATCCATTTTCCTTTGAGTAAAATATAGAAAAAAGGAACTAGAAACTCCATTAGGGAAAGATACCTATTATTCTCCTTCTCCTTTGGATATCCTTTGATTCTATTTGTTTCTAAGTGATTCTTTTTTTATTGTAATCTTCTATGGATTTGTTTGAAACTAGATCCATAGCTTGTGACTCAAATTTGATTCTCTCTTTCAAAACATTTGATTATAGTACCCAGTCACTTCATGCCAATGCATTACAAAGTGAATTGAGGATCCCATCGCTCTATGTTCTAATCCATAGAGAGACTACCCTACACACCCTATGCTATTTGAGGAAGGGATGATCTTCTGAATTTGGGGTTTTTAATGTCATTTGATTTTTTTTTTTTTTTTTGGGAGCTTATATTTGTATTTTTTTACTATGGAAGGATTATAACTACCTTATATCTAATCCAAAGCTCTCTTATATTAATATATTTTCTTGTTTTTTGCACTTTGCTTTGTCTTGTATGAGGTTGTTTTAGTTGATTGCCTTGTTTAGTAATAGATGATCCAATAGATTTTCTAACATTGTGAACCTGATTTGGTGCTTTATTAGTACTTGTTTCTCTTCTAATATGAAAGGTCTCAAAGAAAGTCCAATTTTGTTATGTACTAGGTATTTCTTCTTTGTTAAGGTTTGGGTTTATTTTCCTTTGTAGAACATTGTAGGATCAATATTATTGTTGCCTACATTGTATCACAAATCCAAAATTCATTTATTTTGTGTGTGTGTGTGTTATTTTCCTTCTTTGGTAAGAAATAGTTCATATATATTTTGTTCAAAGGCCTTAGTATGAAGATTTTGAGTGTCTTATTTGATGCTTTTACATTTTTATATTGGAGTGAATGAATTGATTTGTGAATAAGCTTCATTGGAAGAATTTTAGTGTATTGAGTGGTTAATGAGAGAGAGTGTGAGGATTTATTATGGCTTGGAAAAAGGAAAAGAGCTATTTATCTTTCCTTTATCTAGAGTTCATCATAAAATTTGCACTTTGGATTCGTTTGGATTCTCTAAACACATCACAACTGCATTCCATAGCCCTGAGTAAACAACAACCATAAAATAAAGTGCTAAGAAAATAAATTAGAATTTTTTGTTATAGCACACCAACATTATATTAGGGTGTAGAGCCTTGAAATAGGTTTGGATAGGATATTCTTCATGGCTACAAAATTGAAACTAGTTCCATTAAAGAGAGTAAATCCACTATCATGTCAAATGATTGCCAAAAAGATCCTCTCACATGGGAGTCAAGCACATGATCACATCATAAACTTGTGGAGTTACAACCCTACTCCCTTAGTAGTGGTTTTTATTGGATTGTGCACTTCTAGGGATATTTTGAGAAGAAAGGCTCACTATGAGCAAGATCTCAATAGGATTCAAGCTTAGTTACCTTGCCTATGCATATGGTCTTAATAACACTTGTTCCGCTAGTATCTTGGTAATGAGTTGGTAACCTTAATGACCTATATTTAGGGCCCTTACCTAGGTGATTGTGGGTGGGAAGTCCCCACAGTACTTGAAACAAATGTTAATCACCATATCATTGCTCCTAGGGGGTGACACTCAACTTCATCAAGGTCACTTGGGCTGGTCAAGCTTGATATAGGGAGGTTAGGGAAACTACTCCTTATCCCTTCATTAGCCCAAGGTCCTTGGGGATTTCATAACTTCAATCATATTGTCTTTTGGGATGTACCTTTATAGGTGGTTTGGTTGTTGTATATCTCAAAATCTTTTATAGAGCATGTTGTTTGGTTTGAGCCTAGTTTTCCATAGGGGTGTCCTAACTAATTAATTAAATTTATATATTCAATATGATTGATCCAAATATCCATCAATATTGATAATTAAAAAATATTCCTCCCAAATAGGAAGGTTCACCACCATAGAAACATGGGATAACTCCATAACTCCAAAATTGAAGGACTTAGATCAAACTAAGATTAGGAGAATTATATTTAGCTCGAGGAGGGAAGACCAGTTCATCCTTGAAGTGGTATATGATAGTAAACCACCACATGTAAACATGTCTTTGATGAGTCCTCTATAACTTGTACTTGTTCAAGTGAGTGTCAAATTTACTCAACCTTTTTCCTTGTTTTCTCATCACAAGGTTGGTCTGATTACTACTTCAACCATGGGGGAAATGGGACCTTCTTCACCCTCTACAGATAGGGCGTCTATTTTGATTTCATCTTTACCTTCCATCAATGAAATAGAGTTAACTCCTTCCACTTTGCCTATGTATCCCTTCTCACTTTGGGGCCTAACATCAAGTGATTCTACAAACCCCATAAGTTTTCCTAGTATAAATTATCCCTCCTTCCTATCATATTTTTGTAATTTGGAGGAGAAATTTGTAGTCCAGTTGTGGGAACTAGGTGGTTCCCACCTAGTTCCACCATCCCAATGGTCACTATATCTAATATGGAAAAACATCTACCAATTATCTTCCAAGGGGATAGATACTTATTCCTAGCCATCTAGGGTTAGTAATGTTCCCATAGGATCATCCAATCCTTGGGGTACTTATGCATCAAGAGGAATGTCTTTTCCTAGAGGTCCATATGCCTTTGAAGGGGCTAACTTTTCTGGGGGGAATTTCCCCACTAGTACCACTTTTACCACAAGTTTACTTACTTATGGTAGTGGTTTTGTATCAAGAGGTCATCCTTTTAGTACCAGTTATAATCCTATTAGTATCTATGCTTTTAGGAGTTCCTTTTCCCCTATGGGCAATCCCCTTAAGAGAAATAATCCTTTTTTTACTATGCCTAATCCAAGGATTAGTACTCTAGGTCTAATAATCCATTTATTCACTATCCTTCTTCTAATAACTATTTTATGGGGGGCTTACAAGGTCCATTTGGAGTATTTTATTTGCCTCTAGACCCATTTAACTAATACCAACTTCCATTTCTAGATCCGCTTGATTTTCCCATTTTGGAAAATCTCACAAATGAACCAATATGCCATGAACCTAAATCCGATGCCCATAAAGTTACCTTTTGATATACTAAAATTTGATGGAAAACCAAAGAAAACCAATTAATACACATCACCAACTACAATCTATGGTGTTCGTCAAACCCCTTGGGTGATGATGGTGTTAGGTTATGTCTCTTCCAGTGAACCATAACTAGAGATGCTACTAAATGGTACATTGAACTTGGTAACGCATCTTTACCATGATTATACATCCATGGAATGAACATTCTTGAGTCATTTCCAATAGACTTAACTATAAGAGATCGAAACCTATATCCTATTTACCTTCAACCAACACACTTCCACCCACATTTCTTATCATATTCATGAGTGGAGGTGACATAAGTAGTTGAATAAAACCAATATTTCTAATTTATTACTTGAATATTGATTCACCCAATCCTTTCTATTCCAAATTTCCAAGGATGTAGTTATTGTTCAGGAATCAACAAAGGAGCAATTTATCGTACATTCCTAATATCTTGACTTGATCTATTCATAGTTGGGCACCCTGTATGACATAATTGCCAATTATCCTTAACTGTTGACCAATATACAACATAAAAAACCAACACCACATTCTGATGGTGTGATTGTTTTCATCTCTAATGATGCTATGAGCCAATTAACTGCTTAACTAGGGCAATTGATTGTCACATCTCAAACCCTTGCAATTGTGCCTAGTTATCAAAAAGAAAATTATTCTAAGCATATCTACGAGATTCATATGGTGAAATCCAAACAACCAAATAATTCTCAACAAATTGGCACTAAATATAAGAAGAATAAGAAAAATAATCCTTCTAAAAATGCTAAAGAGACAAAACAAACCAAACCCAATAAGGGTGGGGGCATGAATGAAAGAATATGTAAGGTCAAATTTTATTGTAATAATTTTCAAGGTGACCATCCAATAAATGACTACCAATGGATGGATGAGATTCATCACCTCTTATTGCAATGGCTGCTAGACAAGAACCTACTATATTGACACATCCATTCCCTACCCAACCGCAACAACAAATTGTTGCAACCCCTAATCCTCCTCCACATTGGGACACAAGAGGTCAAAATTTTCATGGATTCCCATCACATATCCTTATGTTCAATGAGGCAGTGAAATTTTCTACAAGAGTGAAAAACTATGATACTCTTGAGAATAATTATTCTCGTCAAGACCTAATTGTCCCCACTCAATCCAATGGACCTATAATGACAAATAAGAATTTGGTGTTATCCATCGGTTAACACACAATCCTAATTCTATGGCTACCCAAAATTACAATAATTTTGAGGATTTATCCCAAGCACCATGTTCCATGTCTACTTTGGAGTTTTTTCAAAGTTTTCCTATGCAACATAGATCCTTTTTTACTACTATAGAAGAGGTTAACCCTTTAGAGTAAGATATTATTACATTTTACATTTATGTAATCTAGCATTGGTTATCCCATCAAGTTAATTTTCATATCTCAATCTATATCTTTAACATCTATGTTTACTCAACTCTTGTGGATGACATATCCTCCACATAAATCATGGCCTCATCATGCTGGAAAGCTCTCATTCCTGTAGCACTCATTTAGTAAATTAGAACAATGTAGGCCTTTTACATCCATACTTATGTAAGGGAGTTCTCCCTGCATTTTTCATTAAGCTATGGGAAAATTTGTTATCATTGATGTAAAAGATGTGGATGCCCCACTTGAGTATAATTTTATCCATAGATGTGGTTGGTTTTACACTATGATTTCTATTATATCATCCATATTTCACATTCTTTTCTTTCCCCATGAAGGCATGGTTGTCGTGATTCGCCATCATGAATAATTCATGTTGACAATGAAATTTACCTTTATGGGAACTTTAGTGCCATTGTTTTTGATAACCCATAGGATATGCAAATGTTGGTGCGATTATGTTCAATACCTCATCATTCATGGGAATTTTCCTAATGTCACCATTTGATATTTATTATATCGCTATTTCTTCCATGCACATGATATCTTCCATCATTAGTGGATTACATCATTTGATTGACCCTTAGATGGTGTAATATCCTTCATATGCATACTTATATGGTGAGCACATGTTATTTCTAGTAGAAGTGATTATGTATCCAATGGTCCCTTCAACAACTCTTGAAAAATATCAAAAAATACATCCCAATATGGAATATGATCGTGATGTTTTTCCCACATGGGTCATCACTCCACCTATTTCACATGAGTCCTTCAATGTCAAGTTCCCTTAACAACATGCCATCTTGGAGGTCATGGATTTAATTAATAATCCATGGGATGATATGCCTCTATTTTCCCTAATATAGTGTTGGAAAACAAAATCTTGAATTGAGCCAAGGAGAATTTCCTGGATCATCTAACGAATTTCCACCCTTGGACTGAATCAATTCTTGAATTTTTAATATCGAACATGCCACTAAATTTTTCAATCCAAACATCGTAGATGAGTGTCTAGTACCTCCATTGTGTCTTGATAGCAATCCCCAAGGAGTTGTAATAGCTCATAGTATCACTCACATTTTATTTCTTTGGGAAATTCCTAATAATGATATGATTCTAAGCTTTCCATGGAATCATCAACATTTAGGAATGTGGAAATTAAAATCTACGTGTATTGGCCCTAAGATGTTGTGCCATATGATGTCATTAAAGGCCCATGAGTTCATACACATACACTGGAATCCTTTCCCTATCCTTGGTGGTAGGCACTGCATAATGTAACATATTAGACTACATTGCACCTTGTGCATATGTATTTTGGTTTTGATTTGGTATGTGCTATGAGCATTTTTTTATTTTTGAGTGTGGGTTGTCTCAATTCAATGTTTATCATGCTTGGTGTTTGATTTTCATTTGTTAGTTAGTTATTCTTGGATTGTCATAGGAACACCCATGGTGAGACCAAGAGGTTATATACATTAGGACTCTAGCTATGTTGACATTTGTCATAATAATTGAGCATTTATATAAGAGTGCATGTACACAAAACATGGCTTTTGAATCAAATATTTCAAAATCATAAGTAAGAGATGAACTAGACATTGATAGTATATATGTGCCAAAAATACTAAAAGAAAATTATAAAACTCAAAAAATAAAAAATATATGATTTTTTTTTACATGTTCCATGTTTTATTTCTTTCATTATGTGATTTAACCATGGGTATAGTCTCTCTAAATGGTTTTTATAGAATAAAGTAGTGTTAGAAATAATACTGGGGGGGTGGGTAGGAGGGGTGAATCAGTATTAGTCAAGTCAATAATCTTTTTCTTTTCATACTCAAATTTATATACGCTACTTCCGTGTGGGCAACCAGCCTATACACGCAACTGTGTTTAAGGAAACAAGCGTATATCCAACAAACTAATGATTCAGTTAATTCATCATATGTTGATCTTTAGCCTGTGCATTAGTACTTTATTAAACATTAAGCAGTAACCATATGAAGTTAATAACAAAGTAAACCATCACGCATACATGAACACCAAGATGTAAGGTGGAAACCCAATGTGGGTAAAAACCACCTGCTGTTGTCATCTCTGTCTTCTTTTAATAATAAGAAAATCTGTTTACAACATTGTACTAGTGCAGACTCATACCAGTACACATGCTTCTACTTGCAGAAGGCTACAACCTTCTATTGTTCTCTAGCTTCTACTACAAGGGAGCTACAATCCCCTAGCTCTTGTACTAGCCGATATGTTTACTAGCACATAGGCGCTGAACTACAAAAAGCTACAAACTTCTCTCTTCCTCCAGGGACAATGTTTCATAAATTTTCAGACTGGATACTCCTGGAACACAACACCATAATCTAAAGGCCACATTTCATCCAATTTTCATACTGGACCCATCAACAACATTGAAGCTCAAAATTAATCACCATTGCAATCACTGAAAGTAAATCATTACTTTCTGAATCAAACAAACTCAATCAATCACTGACATCCCATGAATCTATGACACTACTAAACCTTTATCACAACTGAATCAACCATTCATTCAAACTTAATCAAATTCAATCAATCAGCTGGAACAGACAGATCGCTGTAACCAGTACACAGATCTGAACCCAAAACACTATGTCATCATTCAGAACCATCTATAACCTCAAACTCATGCATCAGAGTGTATACACAACTTGGAAGAGCCGAACCAGCTTGTATATGCAGTTTCATCAAAGTGAACCAGTGTATAGATCTGCAAATACTTACTTATAACTTCGCTTCTCTTCCCGACTTTAGACATACCCATATCATCACATATAAAGGATAAAACATGTGTTAACAATCAAATCTAGCCCATCAGATCACATCATGATAAGTCATTATGATCCCACTCCACCATTAGATCTCATCCATCATCACTGAATCAAATCACATAATCTATCTGAACAATGTCACTAGAATGTTGTCACCAGAACATAAAGAAAAACCCACATCTTTGCATCAACAACCAGAACCAACTATAACTTCAAACATCATAGTTTATAAGGTATACACTACTTTTATGTGTCAAACTTGTGTGTATATGCGCTTTTACCAAAGTCAACCAACGTATGCATCTGTAAATCTTCATTCAAAATTTTGTAGCCATTTCAGACTTCAGTTATACCCAGATCATAATATTTATAGAACAACACATGCGTCGGTATACAGATAAAGAATAAACATGATCAAACCATATAAAGATAATTCATTTCAAGTCTTAAGATCCCGATCCGTCATCAGATCGTTTCCTCCATTAACCGCTAAGGTTCATCCTTGGTTAAGATCAAGCAGAGCATCATAAACCCATAGCTTGCATACTGGATCTCTCCCTTTATCAAATATTCAATTCTTGTCTACTTTGGCCTAATGATCTTCTCCTCCTTATATAGTTTTAGGTATTTCTCAATACCATGGACCAAAACCACTTAGGACCAATACCTTGGACCAAATACTTGGGTCAATACCTCAGAGCAAATACCATGGACCAATACCATGGACCAAATACTTCGGACCAAAACTTATTTTTCCAAGGTATACACACTTTTCTTTTTGTGAAAGTGCGTGTGTACATTATATGCTCCTTTTGTTTTGTTAACCTGCGTGTATATGTGGCTTGGTCAATGGTGAACCTGCATATACCTCTCTTTCTTCATTCTGTGAATACTAATCTGTAATTCTTTGTTGTTTGCCTACTGTACTGTGATATTTTATCTGAGAGAGTTTCCTTCTGAACTGATTCTTTGAAACTGTCCTGCATTTCATCACATCTGTAAAAACTATTGTTATGCATTCTGTCACAGCTAATATCTCTTTTGTATATTCATCTAGTTACCATATACAAGAGATTGTTTCGCTACAAGTGGGTTTCCATCAAGTACAACACATGCATCATAATGCCAACAATCTCCCCCTTTGGACTTGATGGAAACCATGTTGGTGTTGATTACTGCAAGCTGTAGAAATTATTTGAGATAAAAAGCAACACCAAAATACTCTCTCCCTTTGACATCAAGGGCAAAGGGGGGACCAAGATATTCTCCCCCTTTGATATCAAGGGCAAAGGGTTGGCCAAAAAGAAGACTTCCATAACTGAATAGCTGAATATAAAAATTTCCTAAGAACATGCTAAATTCTTTGATAAAACTCCCCCTTTGTTCATGCTGAGATCTACTGTATCATCCATGCTCCCCCTGAACACATGCAGAGTCTACAAATATTTTCAATAAGAAAACATGACTCTATAACTCAACTATGTGAGTTTGACCTTCCCATCATCAATGGCTCATGCATACATCAATTCTCCCAACCAAGTGGGGATATACCAAACTTGACTCATTCACCCAACCAAGTGGGGATATATCAATTGTTTATACATGACTGAAATATAGAAATTATTACATCATCCTTCCCGTGCATAGAGGGGGTACAAATTACATCATATGACCAAAAGGGACTCATCAAAAGACTACAATAGACATAGAAAAATTATTACATCATGGTTTTTGATATGATATTTACACACATGACATTTATAATAGAGACCAAATATCTAAATAAGACCATGATAGTCATCAACAACTATCATATGACCTGCACCATCAGCAACATCTGTCAATCAAAATCCAAACCAGCAAGCTGTATATGTCCATCATTAGTTCCCAAGATATGATAATGTAAATATCATCAACCTATGACAAAGTATGTCTACATATAGATATCAACTCGTCCTCTTGATCTCATCAAAATCAACTTGCTTCGTTTCCATAACCTTCCTTGAATCAACTAAGCAAATGTCATATCTCCAAGTGGTAGCACCAAGTCATTCACATCATATCATATGTATGTGAAAATACCATAGACATCATCCATGATCATAACATCGTTATCAAGAACTGCATGATCTTTCCACAAGAAACTTCAATATATCAATCATGTATCATCACTAGGGAACATCCCATATCTAATAAGCATCGACCATGATAATCAACATATGTGAGTATCAACCTATCATCATAAGGTAAGAACTCATCATCATTATGTGACTAAGTAAGGCATGTCTTCGAATATCCATGTCTTCAAATAGATATGTCTTCATGAGACTTGCAATAACACTATTCTCTTGGCCAACCAACAATATTTTTCAATATGCAACTTAATTAATCATCCATGTATCCAACATAGCAATATGTATCTAGCAAAATACTAGGTCATGGTCATTTGTCAGGATTTCTTGATATCCTCAACAACAACAATCCTCAACCATGTGAGAGCTAATAACTATAGAAATCCCACATCATAGCTGCACCATATGATCTTTATGCATTTTTGAAGGCATGATGATAGCAACATAAAAGAAATGAGTGGCTCATCATCAAATAATGAAGTTGTGTACTCAAGCTTTGTACTTCTGTTTGCCCTTATGAAGATCACCATGTAAACAACATATATGTACTATATGCATCATCAAAGAGTCATCCACAATCAACCATATATCTGATTTGAATACCAACTACGTGACCCCAAGTATCATATGAGATTTTATCACGGGAAACTCATAACCGTAACATAGCAAGATGTATCATTATATCATTTAGCTATATAAGCACCATCATCATTGATTTGGTACCAAAGACTTCTAAAAATAATGCCAACAATGCTTTATTAGAAGCATAGCATGTTCTCCCCCTCAGCGTACTACACCTGTTCACTGTCAGATTTGATCATTATATATATCAATAGGAAGTATCAAGGAATCACCATCAATCAAATATACATAAAGTTATCAACAACTTGTTAGGATCAAAACACTTCTAAATAATATCCACATATTGTAGTCATCTACGATAGAAAAGATAACTGGTAATTCTCTTAATCATATCACATCAGTTTTTTTTAGACTGTCCGACAACGTTTTTCTTCAAACTACATATACGCGACTGTGCAACTTTGAACTCACGTATATACGTGACTTGTCTTCATGAAACTTGCGTATGAGATTTAGAACGTTGAAGTTTCATACTTTCAGCTTTTCCTAAGTCTGTCATGTTCGTACATTGTGCCATGCCACATTTTTCTGATTGTACTTCCTTATTCTTCCATATCTTCGAGTGTGACAATGTTTTCTCCTTTTGGTATGGTGCCCGATATTTCCTCCTGCATTCCTTTGCTATATGTCCAAACTTGTTACATGCATAACATCTTACATGTTTCATATTTCTTCTATAGCAATAAATGGCTTTGTGACCAAACATATTGCAAGAAAAAAAATATCCCTTAAAGTACTTGGAAGTTGATGATCTTTCTGTGTGATGATCTTGAATCATTCTAATTCCTAATCTCGCTACAACATGTCCGAGATTATGACATATAAAACATTCAACATTATTTATTTGAGGAAATAACTGACTATCATTTCCATGGTTAGGAGTAAAAGATTTTCTTTGAAGAATCTCTTTCTTTGGTTGTTGATGGGATAGACCTCTCATCTCCTTGTTGATCATTTCAGATTTTGCATTAGAGTTCCTTGCCTCACTTTGTGAGCTAGATTCACCTTCAACAGATTCATGAAAACCAAGACCAGTTTTGATGGCAGGAGACCTTTGACTACTAAGAATATAATCCAAGATCTTAGTATTATCTTGAAATCGTAAGAGCTTATCCTTTTCTTCTAATTTACCCTTTAGTATATTTACCTCAACCTGATGTTGCTCTTTCTTTTCAAGATACTACTTCTTCATGATTTCTTTAGCTTTTCTTCCTTCTTCCATTTGTTGCCTTAATTCAAGAACTTCGTTTTCTTGTTTTTCAAGAGCTTGGAGTAGTTATTCATTCTGCTTATTTGATTTTTCAAGATCTTCTTTTAGCGAGAGGATATTATCTTCAAGACTTTCATAGTAACTGGATCTATCTTTGAGTTTCTTGATTGTTGTGCTCCTTTTATTTCCTTCATTTCTTAATGATGTCACTTCATCTTGCAGCTTTTGACATTGATCTTCCTTTTCCTTGAATTGCTTCCTTACTTTGTTTCCTTCCTCTAGTTGAGCTTTTGAGTTTGGTAGCTTCCTCTTTGAAGGCACATTCCCTTTTGTCCAATATATCTTGTTGATCTCTAGTTTTTTTCGTAAGCCTTTTAAATTCTACCTCTATTTGATATCTTTCTTCCTCACCCATAAGAGAAAATTTTGTTTTTTTCGCTATCACTTTCATCATCTTCAAATGGATGGAGAAATGTATCACCAGAGGATAACGAATTCATACTTGATAGTTATTTTGCTTGTTCATCTTCATTCTTAGGTGATCTTGAATCTGAAGAGTTGCTTCCACATAATCCTCAATCGATTCTCCCACTTTCATAGTTCCTTTGAGATGTATTCTTCTTCTGAGGCACTTTCTTCTTTAGCTTCTTTCCCATTTTTCTACGGATCTCCTTCAAGTGATCAAGCTTATACTAAAGGACCTGCTTTGAAACCAATTGTTGGAAATAATATTGAGAGGGGGGTGAATCAATATTAGTCAGGTCAATAATATTTTTCTTTTCATACTCAAATTTATATATGCTACTTCCATGTGGGAAACCAACGTGTACACGCAACTGTGTTTAATGAAATAAGCATATATCCAACAAAATAATGATTCAGTTAATTCATTATATGTTTATCTTTATTTTGTGCATCAGTACATTATTAAACATTAAACATCAACCATATGAAGTTAATAACAAAGTAAACCATCACGCATACATGAACACCAAGATGTAAGGTGGAAACCCAATGTGGGTAAAAACCACCTGCTGCTGTCATCTCTGTCTTCTTTTAATAATAAGAAAATATGTTTACAACATTATACTGGTGTAGACTCATACCAGTATGCAGGCTTCTACCTGCAGAAGGCTACAACCTTCTCTCTTCTCCAGCTTCTACTAGAAGGGAGCTACAACTCCCTAGCTCTTGTACTAGCCATTATGTTTACTAGCACGTAGGTGCCGACTTACAGAAGGCTACAACCTTCTCTCTTCCTCTAGGGAGCACATTTCATAAATTTTCAAACTTGATACTCCTGGAACACAACACCATAATCTGAAGGCCACGTTTCATCCAATTTTCATATTGGACCCATCAACAACATTGAAGCTCAAAATCAATCATCACTGCAATCACTGAAACTCAATCATTACTTTCTGAATCAACCAAGATCAATCAATCACTGAAACCACATGAATCTCTAACACTACTGAACCTCTATCACAAATGAATCAACCATTCATTCAAACTTAATCAAATTCAATCAATCAGCTGGAACAGACAGATCACTATAACCAGTACATAGATCTGAACCCAGAACACTACATCATCATTCAGAACTAGATGTAACCTCAAAACCATGCATCAGAGTGTATACACCTTGGAAGAGCCGAACCAGCGTGTATACACAACTTCATCAAAGTGAACCAGTGTATAGATCTACAAATACTTACTTATAACTTTGCTACTCTTCCCGACTTCAGACATACCCAGATCATCACATATAAAGGATAAAACATGTATTACCAATCAGATCTAGCCCATCAGATCACATAATGATAAGTCATTATGATCCTACTCCATCATTAGATCTCATCCATCATCACTGAAGCAAATCACACTCAATCTATTTGAACAATGTGACCAAAATGCAGTCACCAAAACATAAAGCAAAACCCATATCTTTGTATCAACAACCAGAACAAACCATAACTTCAAACATCATAGTTTATAAGGTATATGCTACTTTGATGTGTCAAACCTGCATGTATACTCTCTTTTACCAAATTCAACCAGTGTATACATCTGTAAATATTCATTCATAATTTTGCAACCACTTCAGACTTCAGTTATACCCAGATCATAATATTTATAGAACAACACATGCATCAGTATACATACCTAGAATAAACATGATCAAACAATATAAGGTAATTCATTCCAAGTCTTAAGATCCTGATCCGTCGTTAGATCTTGTCCTCCATCAACCACTAAGGTTCATCCTTGGTTCAGATCAAGCAGGGCATCATAAACCCATAGCTTGCATACTGGATCTCTCCCTTGATCAAGTATTCAATGTGTGTCTACTTTGGCCTAATGATCTTCTCCTCCTTATATAGTTTTAGGCCTTTCTCAATACCATGGACCAAAACCACTTAGGACCAATACCTTGGACCAAATACCTGGGGTCAATACCTTGGACCAAATACCATGGACCAATACCATGGATCAAAATACCATGGACCAAATACTTTGGACCAAAACTTAGTTTTCCCAGGTATACATGCTTTTCTTGCTGTGAAAGTGCTTGTGTATGTTATACGCTCCTTTTGTTTTGTTAACCTGCGTGTATACACGACTTGGTCAATGGTGAACTTGTGTATACCTCTCTTTCTTCATTCTATGAATACTGATCTATAATTATTTGTTGTTTGCCTAATGTACTGTTATCTTTCATCTGAGAGAGTTTCCTTCTGAATTGATTCTTTGAAACTGTCCTGATTTCATCACATCTGTAAACACTATTGTTATGCATTCTATCACATCTGATATCTCTTTTGTAGATTCATCTAGTTACCATATACAAGAGACTTGATTTGCTACAAGTGGGTTGCCATCAAGTACAACACATGCATCATAATGCCAACAGGTAGTTCTTTTATTATGAAATTTATTGGATATTACATGCATTTCCTTGACCTTGGCATTTAGGGATAGGTCTTTCCCTATTATCTCTGATGCATTATTGATATTCAATGCCATATTCATTTTGCCTTAGTTCTGATCTTGTTGGGCAACAATATCAACCCTTCTTTTTATTTCATGTTGTAACTTGTGAGGTAGATCCTCCCTCTTCATGGATGCCCTGTTTAAGAACTTGTTTCCATTTTGGCTTCCATGTTTCAAGGATTTTTATAGTCCTAGAATCCCTCCTTCAGACCTTCCATGAGCCTCATGTCCTCTCTCTTCAATGATATGTTATCCCTACCATGATGAGGATTCCAAAAGACTTATATTACCTTGCAATTGTTTATACAAATATCCTCACTCACTTATGCATGTTGATCTACTAATGTTTTCCCTTACCTCGCTTACCATCATTGCATTAACTTTACTATTTGCCACACTATTAGCTTTCAATTATTGTTTTTATCCTTCCTAGAGATACCATTGTGATGAGTGGGTTTCCTTTTCCAACCTCTCTACTTCCTTCTGCTTGGGGTGGCTCCACTAGCTTGGGAAATTTGGCCACTCTCTATCCACTTAATTTTCTAGGATAAGCATCCTTTTACCTCTTTTTTGGGCTCATTAAAACCACACAAAGACGCACCTTGTATCAGGCATACTACTACCCCTTCATCAAGCTTGTTAAACCATGAAGAAGACACCTTATTGAGCATTATTTTATCTCCTTTCTGGGCCCATTAAAACTAAACAAAAAAGACACTATTGAGCTTACGTGGTTTCTCTTTTATTCTCATCAGAATATGAAGGAGATAACATTGAAAATAGTAACAAGAAATGTTAAAAATAACATCAAGAAAAATCCTAATTTAATTTGTCCTGGAATTAAATTGAGAATTAAATTGTAATTCCACATCTCATGACAACTTTTAATAGTTAACTAAGTTAATTTGACTTATTTGGGTCAATTAATTCGAGCTGAGGGTCTAACTAGAGTCATGTAGAGTGTCTCCAACAATTATGAACACTAGTTGAGTTTATTTTGAGTTGTAATTATATAATTCAGTCTAATTGAGTTAAAGTCAGTTAAACTAGTTCTAACTGATGGATGAATTAGTAGGGTGTAACTTACTGTAGTGGGGTGTAACTTATTGTAGTGGGGTGTACCCTCCAGTAGTGGGGTGTAAGTTACTGTAGTGGGGTGTAAACTATAGTGATCAACCAATAAACTGAAGATTCACTCATTATTAAAGCATGCATGTTAGATCAAAGAAAGACCCTGTTGAGATTTGAGTTCAGGGAAATTGTACTATCAGTTGTAAAATAATCTAAATTAAACTGATGGTATAGGAAATCAGAGGAAGACCTATGAGGATTGTTTTTGAACCTCACAATTGCTTCTTTTTGACATCCTTTTTCACCCCATATATTTCTTTTTTATCTTCATAATAACACATTGGGCATCAAGTTACAAGAATTATGACATGACATGTATACACTTGTATTTTATTTCACAAAATGATAATGTTCTTTATATTTAGTTTAATGTTTACTTCAATTACCAAATTACAATGATTATGCTAGCCAAGTTTGTGGTTTGACAAGTGCCAAGGTGTGAGTTGGGAAGTGAAATATATGGGTAGGTGGAAATTTATGCACTCAATGATTTCCTCCTACTCTCATGACCCAGATCGATGGAAATAGGTCCTATTAATGTGGTCAAAGGCGAAGTCAGCCTCCATAGTTGGCAACAGGTGAGCGAGAATGAGATTTGTGCCTCATCATTTTCTTTGATGATAGAAAATCATGAGCAAATTATACGATGTTATCTTTTCAAGTTAAATTTTAGTTTATGTTGATAGGTATTAGGCGTATAGCTCTAAACAATTAATTGGCATGGCTCTATAAATATGTCTCTGGGAAGAAATGAAAACAGTGGTAACGATGTGACAGTAAGGCTAAAATTATGTTATTGATACTCTGTTTTTAAGAATCATTTCATTTTCTCAGTAAGAATTCATGCGTGGCTAAATGCTTGATTGATATCATAGTGATTGCCTACTTCTCTTGGAGGCCCCCCTCAAGATAGTAAGGATTTCCGTTTTTGTAGTTAGTAATTACCTTCATAGATTTCTATTTATTCAATTAAGTATTTGCATTTTCGATTTCTTTTAGATTTGAGTCAGGATCATTTTGCTAATCATTTCTACTATTCATATTTCAAATGCACATGGATAGAGTATTGTAGTAGTGACATAATTTTACTTTTCAGTCAAATAGATATAATTTCATCTTTCTTATAGACAATAGATTCATTCGAAAAATTAATTGTCACATTCAAACATGTATGATCTTTAATTCCAACAAATGTGAGTGTGTTTAAAGCAAGAGTTTATTTCATTCTATTTTCATGGAAGTGTGTTATGCAGATGTGTGATTTTCTTTAATTATGAGATTAAGAGTAATTTTCATTTTTGCAAATGAGTGTGTATATAATTTTCATTTATGCAAAGTGTGGGATTGATTTATATTTATGCAAAAGCATGAGATTTTTATTTCAAACCAAAGCGTGGAATTTTATAAGCAAAATTAGTTTTGTTTGAAATAAAGAGAGTGTGATCATCATTGTAGAGTTAATCTTATTTTCTAGGAATAACTAATTTACTCATAGAAGAAATGTGCATAACAATAAATCAATTTAATTTAGAATTATTGTGAGTAATAAAATAGTTCTAGAACATACAATGCACATACACTTCATCAATTTACTAGCCCTGGTTGATAATTCATGTAAGTAATTTAAGTTCAATTAAGTTACCAAACATTTTGGCATTGTTGTCGAGGAAGTGTATATAGGATTCTCCTCCTTTTTAATTTAGAAATAATAATAATAATAATAATAAAATTATATGCATAGGGAAATAGATTCTAGAGGTAGATTTGTATGTAGAGGTAGAAGTTTGATTCAAACATCATCACTCACCCCACCACGACCTCGTAGTGCCACACCATGCACATAAACTCATATTCCATATATTGTAGGCAAGCACAAACTTCTTGAGGTACTCAAGTATGAAATCCAACCTATAGATTCACCAATTTCATCAACTGAAGCCATAATAGAAGAAGAGGATCCTACATCCCCAAGAGAAGGAGTAATTTTTCTATCTTCAACTGGAGAACAACTTCTAGGACAAGAACTAGAAATCCCTAGTGAAGAAGAGGAGGAAGAAACTTATTTTAACCTACCATTGATAGAATAACTAGAAGAACTAGAAGAGGAATTATAAAATCCAATTTTGGAACCCTACATTAGTTCTAAAGAATATACAATGGTTGGAGAGGGGGAAGGAGAGGTACATAATATGAATGGTGAACAACCTAGGATTGGAGCAAGGAGAGGAGGAAAGAGGGGAGGTATAAGAGGTGGAGGAAGAGGGAGAGGAGAATATAGAAGAAATCCATAACCCTTTGAATTTCCTATCCTCGATGAAGATACAACAACTACAATGAAAAATATCTCACCATCCATCCTTCCAAATTTTCATGGCTTAAGGAGTGAAGATCCTGAAACATTTCTCTTTTGAATTTGAAAGCTCATGTAGATCTTATGACTACATGCTTGACACTCAAAATTTGAAGTTGTATCCAACAACTCTTAAGGATGCATCATTAAAATGGTTCATGGGATTAAGAGTACATTCTATAAGAACATGGGAACAAATGAAGGATACATTTTTAGAGAAACATAAGGATTATTGTATGCCCCATAATATTAAATATGAATTATTTAAAATTATGCAAAAATAAGATGAAAATCTTGAAGATTTCATTGAAATACTTGCTAATAATGTTAAAAGGGATAAAATGCATAATCTAGATGAAGAAAATTTGAAAGCTCTCTTATTGAAATACATTAGAGATGAGTGGATTTATCTTCTCAATTTGATGGAAAAAGGAGATATTTCTTAGTTAAAATTTGAAGATATTTGTGAGTTATGCATACTCATTTCAAGAGGTAAATCAAGAACTGGGAAAAATCCAAGAGACCTTGTCATGTCTAGGATTAATAAATTTGTAGTTGGGAGAGTAAGTAGGGATGAATTATGCAATTTGCTTGACAATTTTAAAACAAATATTTTGGGGAGTCTTAGTGGAAAAATAGATACCCTTAAAGAACAAAAAAAAGAAAAAAGATGAAAATGATGCATTGTTTATCTTTTGTCCCAAATGTAGCAAAAAGCATGCTTTGAGAGAATTCCCTCATGACTTAATAAGTGTAGAAACTTGTGTTATATGTTCAGAAAATCATGATACAAAGGAATGTCCTTAAATATGTAGTCTTAAAGCTCTATATCAAGAGGAACTAATACCAAATCAAGTAGATCCCCTCTGTTTTATTGCTAAGAGACCATGGAAAAATTCACAACCAAATATGACTCAAGGTTTTAACACTCAAACATTTGCATAACCATCATAAAGAAATTAGATTGCACCCATGCCTTGGAAATCTTGGCCTCAAACTTTGGCACAAGGACGGAAAAATCCTTATAAAAAATACCTTAAATATCCTCAATAGGCTTGAAACGTTGATACAAACAAATCATGGATGCGAAAAATCCAGAAGAAAACAACAGAGTATTCAACTAACTCAACCTTAAAATCTAAATCCACAACTTCCATTACCATTTCCTCAAAGACCAAATCAATTGCTTGCCAAACCACTTCCAAACCCAAGTAATAATAAAAATTTGTAGCATGCTTACAATATGGAAGGACAAAATTTCCAAACCTACATGATAACTCCATGAGATCTAAATAATGTCCAACTTAAATCTGGTAGAGTATTGGAAAATAAATCACCATTAGTTGTTATTCAGGAATCTAAAAAAGAAAATCTCTCTAGGGAAGAGAAATCTATTAATGAAGAGGAAAAATCTAAAAAACAAACCACCCCTACACATTTTAATGATATCCCAATAAAATCAACTCCCATCATAGAACAACCTTCAGTTTATGTTAAAACACCACCTTTTCCTGAAATATTGAAAATTGATAAAGGGGTAGAAAACAAATTATGTTGCCTGATTATGATATGATAGATGAATTGAAGAATGTTTGCATAAAAATTCCTTTGTTACAAGCTATCAAAGAATACCAATATTTGCAAATACAATTAGGGAGTTAAGTATAAAAAAACCAGGAATAAAGAGAAAAGAAAATAAAAGAATTCAGTTAGTTGGAAAAATTGCAGGTATCATGATGGGAAAACAAAATTCAGAAATATCTTGATCCAGGAATTCCCATTATGAAAACACAAATCAATGGTGTCGAAATCTCAAATACATTGATTGATTTAGGAGAAGCTATAAACATCATGACTAAACAAACTATGAATAAATTAAAACTTCCTAATCTTCAATATAAACCTACATTATTGCAATTAGCAGAGAGATCCGTTATCAAACCTGATGGTGTATTAGAAGCCATATTTGTATCCTTATATTCTTGGGAGTATCATGTTGAATTTATGATTTCAACACCCAAGAGTAATTTAGGGGCACATACATTGATTCTAGGATGACCATGGTTGTCTACAATTGATTCTTTTATAAGTTGTAGATCTGGTGCTATGTTTATTTCTAATGGAAGTTCAATAAAGAAATTTACATTATATCCTCCTGCAAAAACAACAATAGAGGTAGAAAATGAAGAATTGATAGACGATGATATTAATATACGACCAATCTTTGTTACTTTACAAATAGATGAAGAAGATTAGATTTTGAATTTAATCGAAAATGATGAGTCTTCCTGATATTGTGAATATAATAAAGGTTTTCAAGAACAATGTAACATTGAATATTTATCATCTCATCAATTATCTTTACATTCTATGGAAAAATTTGGCAATTCTTTAATAGAAATCTTTCAAAAAAAAAAACTTTGAATATCAATAATAATCTGGAAGAATTTCAAAAGAAATATTAATAAAAATGTTACAATAACATTCCTCTGCTTATGTATGGGAATACAGTGACATGAAAAGAATTGATCCCAATAATTGCATACATCATATCTACATTGAAGAAAATGTCAAACCAATCCGACAACCTTAGAGAAGAATGAATCCAAATTTAAGGGAAATTGTTAAAGAGGAACTACAAAAATTGTTAAATGTGAATTTCATTTATCCAAAATCAGATAGCCAGTGGGTTTCACCATCGGTAATTGTTCCTAGAAAGAATGGAAAATGGAGAGTATGCATTGACTATAGGGAATTGAATAAAGCCACTTTAAAAGATAATTTTCCACTTCCTTTTGGCAGGAAAACAATATTTCTCATTCTTGGATGGTTTTAGTGGATATAACTAGATCCATGTAGCTCTATAAGATCAAGATAAAACCACTTTTACCTATCCATGGGGAACCTATGCCTACCGAGTACTTCCTTTTGGATTATATAATTCACCTGCAAGATTCCAAAGGGAAGTTTTAGGGATTTTCTCTAATCTATATCATGATTGTGTGGAAGTCTATATGGATGATTTTAGTGTCTATGGAAAATCCCTTAAAGAATCTCTTAAAAATTTGGAAAAAAATCTCATTAGATGTAAAGAAGAAATTCTCTCATTAGGCCATGAAAATTGTTTTATGATGTTTACTGAGGGAATTGTTTTAGGAAACCATATTCTAGGGAATGGAATTTGAGTGGATACATCTAAAATAGAAGTTATTTATAAATTATAAATTCCAATTTGTCAAAGATCTGTTAGAAGTTTTCTTGGATTTACTGGTTACTATATAAGATTCATAGAAAACTTTACAAAAACTACCCCTCCATTTTTCAAATTTCTCACATAAGATTGTGAATTCATCTTGAATTATGATTTCCAAAAAGCTTTCGAAACATTGAAAGAAAATATTTGTGAAGCACCCATTCTAAGTGGACCAAATTGGAAAGTACCTTTTCACATTTCGACTAATGCTTTAGATACAAGTTTAGGATTTGTATTAGGACAAAAGGATTTAACTCCTTATGCCATTTACTACACCCGTAAAAATTTGACTACTGCAGAGTTAAATTACACTGTAACAGAAAATGAATTTTTAGCTGTTGTCCATGCTATTAATAAATTCAAACATGACATCACTGGTTATGAAACCTTCATACATACAGCCCATTCTGTAATTAGATATTTAATGAATAAACCAATCACTAATGGAAGAATTACAAGATGGTTATTGTTGTTACAAGAATTAAATACTACTATTTTGGATCGACCTGGAAAACAAAATGCAGTTGTTGATTTTCTATCTACGATTCAAAATGATAATAATGATGTACGTGTAGAATATAATTTTCCTTATGAATATCTTTTTGTGGTATCTATTAAATCTCCTTGGTTTGCAGATATTGTTAATTATTTGGCTACTGGGAAGTTACCACTATATTTGTCTCCTCGAGAGAAAAGAAAGGTAATTCAAATTAGTTCATCTTACGCATGGATAAATGGAGAATTATACAAGATAGAGCCAGATTTGATCATTCGAAGATGTGTCAGAGAAGATGAAGTACAGAGATATTAAAGGCTTGTCACGATGAACCATGTGGAGGACATTTCCTAGATAAAGAACTACTTACAAAGTCCTTCTCTTAGGATATTATTGGCCTTCCATTTTTAATGATGCCAAATAATATGTTAAGAGATGTGATAGTTGTCAAAGAATGGGGAAGCATGTTCCTTCAGATGAAATTCCTCTATAGCCTTAGGTACTTATTGAACCTATCTGGAAATGGGCTTTAGATTTTGTTAGTCCAATTAATCCACCATTAAGACAAGAAAGTTACATTCTTGTTTGCAGTGATTATGTTACAAAATGGGTAGAAGCTAAAGCACTTCCTTTTTCTACTGAAAATGTTGTAGTTTCATTTCTTTTTGAGGATATTTTTACCCATTTTAGTGTCCCAAGGGAAATCGTGACAAATCAAGGTACTCAATTTACATCCAAGCTGGTACAGAAGATAATGGAGGAATACAAAGTCAAACATCGAAATTCCACTCCATATCATCCACATGCATATGGACAGGTGGAATCCACCAATAAAGTAATTGAAACAATTCTTACCAAGAATGTGCATTTGCATAGAAGAGATTGGGTAGAAAAGCTTCTAGAAGATTTATGGGCATACCTTACCACATGAAGAAACACCACAGGACATACTCCTTATGAACTTGTTTATGGGAAGCAAGTCCTATTTCCTATTGAGTT
The DNA here is from genome assembly GCA_000404065.3 of Pinus taeda. Lineage (NCBI taxonomy): Eukaryota > Viridiplantae > Streptophyta > Pinopsida > Pinales > Pinaceae > Pinus > Pinus taeda. The sequence goes on along the minus strand of APFE030109025.1, from coordinate 124,813 downwards.
CCATATAAAGAATTTCAAGAAAATAGTTAAATTGGGTATTGACCTATCAGAAGCACAAAAACAAAGGATGGAGCAACTAAATGAACTAGATGAGATGAAACAATATGCTATTCCAAGAACTAACATTGTTCAACAACAAAGAGCTAGATGGCATGACAAGTTCATAAAATAAAGGAAATTTCATCCACGAGATTGGGCATTACTTTTTGACTCAAAGTTTAAATATTTTCAAGGAAAATTTCAAACTCATTGGCTTGGCCTTATGAGATTCAAACTGTATTTGATAATGGTGCAGTCATGATTATAACCATTGATGAATAAAAATGACCTTCCTTGTAAATGGTCATCGATTGAGAATTTATCACAAACCCATTGACAAGGGAGGAGCTTGTTAAATATATGCAAGATAATATTGATTTGAAGGTGATTAGGAAGGATTATCCTTCCTCTCTAACTTGAATTGCAAAAAGCTTTTATATATATATATTAATATATATATATATATAGTATAAACATGAAAACCAACACTATTGGCATGTTTATACAAAAAATCTAGGATGAAAACCAAGTACTCTTGGCACCCTAGATTTTCTTTTGAAACCATGTTATAATCCCTTTTTCTTTGTAACCCTCTTTTTCTTTTCAAAATAAGGAGATGCAAAATTGTTGAGAATCTGCAGCTTTAACAAAATTCTGCAGATGATATTAACAGGGATCAACTAGGACAATTGAAGATCTTGGCATAAGAGGAATATGATCAAGCTTGCAGTTGAAGGCATCCAAGGACAACCTACACATCAATCAAAACATCAAAATCATGAATCTATAGGTATGTAGATATTATATTAAATAATAAAGGTAATAAACATTATATTATGAAATAAAATAGGCATTGCTACTGCCACTTAAAGTAATAATTACTATTCCAACTTCGAACTTAACCATAAATACTTTGTCTTGTCAATGAAGTTGGCCATAAGCCCATTCACCGCTCATCATTGTGTATATAATCCAATCCATAAACCTTGTTCCATTGATAAATTCGCCCTCATTCATACTTTGTTTCCCTGAAACCCTTTTCACTCCATTCCATTGACAATTTCGCCCTAATCCATACTATGTTTTCCGAAGCCATTTTTTCTCCATAACCTTGTCAAAAGAAGCAGTTACGATTGAGACTTCTCCAACATGGGGGTTATTGTGAGGACGGAGCTGGATGGGAAGAAATTCATGGAGGTTTATACACAAGTTAGACAGATGTTACAACATGCACAATGGTTGGAGTTTATAGAGAAAATTAATGGCTATGACAAAGAAGTTACAAAGTCCTTTGCCTGAGCATTTGATGGAGTTGAGGCAAAAATTGGAGATGTAAAGAAAATATTGAAAGAATCCTTCATAGCAAAAGTAACCGGGCTACCTAGAGTTGGTGAAAGATGGTTCAAGAATAGAGGAATTGAAGGAAGTGAATGGAAAAAATTTCTAAAAAATCCAGGTATGGACACTTCAGTCTTTAAGAAAGGCATCCCAAGTACAACTCTTAAAAACAAATGGAAAAATTTATTGTTGGTAATTCAAAAAATTTATTACTTGTGAAGGTGGATTTGGCAGTATGTTTTTCTATCATGTACAATTGATGATGCATTTCCTTGAGAGGAATGCAATTAATTTTCCTTATTTCTTACTCAATAGTCCGAAGAAAATGACCAGTAACAATAAGAGAAAAATATCTATTGAGAATACCATGTATCATCACAGTCTGGTAAAAATTTTGATTGAAGCCCACCTCAAAAATATAGGAGATGATTGGGAAAGTTTCTTAGTCAAAAACCACTTTAAAGAGGTAGAATAGGAAGAACTCAACAACAAAATAAAGAGAAGTAGAAGAAGGTTATCTATAAACCCTAATGACGACATACCTCCACAACAAGAGAAACCCTCAAAAAATGAAACTCCCCTTGCAGATGTATTAGAGAATCTCAAAATTAAAAATGTTAGAAGAAAAAAAGCCAGTGATAAGGAAGAAAGCACGCCCAAAAGAAAAATAGAGGAAATAAAGCAAGTAAAGATAGAGTAAAGGAAAATTCAAAAGAAAATTCCTCTTACTAAGACCTCATCCATTGTAAGGAGGAGTGCAAGACTCAACAAAAAATTGAAGGAACCATCTTGACAACCCACAGAATTTTTCAATATAGAGAAAGAAGAAGAGCCAAGGGCTCCACCACTAACCATTTTGTCACCAATTTCTAGTCCAACAAGAAGAACACCTGAAATTGACTCAGTCCAACAAGAAATATATGATTATATAGAATCTTTGAAGAAGAGAGATATAGAAAAGGCCACACATCCTCTTCAAATCAAGAAAAATAAATTCATTATGATAGTCCACAAGAACCTCCAATTATAAATACTCTTAGATAGGATATTTATGAATTAGAGATACTAAAAAGGCACTTAAAACATGATCATGAAACATTGAAAGTGAAGGATGAAATACAGAAAACCAAGAATGACAACATTCTCTTACATCTTGGTCTATGATACAAAAAGAATAAGAAGCTAAAAGAAAAGAACAAATCCCTTAAGAGAAAATTCACAAGTCTAAAGTATAAGATTCCGATGAAGAAACTGAGAATGGCAGTCACCAAGAAGAAAGAAAAGAGGACAAATCTAGATGTTTTGGCTCAAGTATTTGAAGAAGTTCAATAAGAGGAAGGGTTCATAAATTTTGAACTTTTACATGAGGACATGCAATGACCTCCATGTGGGGGAATATTGAACCTCACAATTGCTTCTTTTTGACATCCTTTTTCACCCCATCTATTTAATTTTTATCTTCATAATAACACATTGAGCATCAAGTTATAGGAATTATGACATGGAAGGTATACAATTGACTTTTATTTCATAAAATGATAATGTTCTTTATTATTTAGTTTAAATTTTACTTCAACTACCGAGTTACAATGATTTTGCAACTAATACACAGTTTTGCAGCCAAGTCCATGGTTTGACATGTTCCAAGGTGCCAACTGGGAAGCGAAATATATGGGTAGGTGGCAATTGATGAACTCAACGATTTCATCCTACTCTCATGAGCTAGATCAATAGAAAAAAGTGCTAGTAATGCAGTCAAAGGTGAATTCAACCTCTTTTGTCGGCAACAACCGAGCGAGAATGAGATTTGTGCCTCATGATTTGCTTCAATGATAGAAAATCATGAGTGAATTATATGATGTTATATTTTTAAGTTAAATTTAGTTTCTATTGATAGGGATTAGGTGTATAGCTCTGAACAATTAATTTCCATGAGCTCTATAAATATGCCTCTCAGTAGAAATGAAAACAGTAGTAACAACGCGACAGTAAGACTGAAATTTTGTTATTGATACTCTGTTTTTAAAAATCATTTCATTTTCTCATTAAGAATTCATATGTGGTTAAGTGCTTGATCGATAATGTAGTGATTTCCTACTTCTCATGGAGGCCCCCCTCGAGACAGTAAGGATTTCTATTTTTGCAGTTAGTAATTAGCTTCATAGATTTCTTTTTATTCAATTGAGTATTTGCGTTTTCGATTTCTTTTAGATTTGAGTCAAGATCATTTTGCTAATCATTTCTACTATTCAGATTTCAAATGAACATGGATAGAGCATAGAAACAATGACATAATTTTACATTTCAGTCAACTAGATATAATTTCATCTTTCTTATAGAGAATATATTCATTCGCAAAATTAATTGTTAAATTCAAACATGTGCGATATTTAATTTCAGTAGGTTCGCATGGGGTAGCTCAAGCAGCAGTGGTCGTGGAAATGAAGTCTCACCGAACCGGAAGTCTTGGGTTCAAATCTTGGGCTACCCTTCCCCCGTAGTGGGGTATGTAATGGACATGAAAATTGGAGAGTCCTACCAAAGCTTACAATAAAAAAAGATATTTAATTTCAGCAGATGTGAGTGTGTTTAAAGCAAGAGTTTGTTTCATTTTTTTTTCATGCAAGTGTGTTATGCAGATGTGTGATTTTATTTAAGTATGAGATTAAGATTAATTTTCATTTATGAAAATGAGTGTGTATATAATTTTCATTTATGCAAAGTGTGGGATTGATTTATATTTATGCAGAATTATGAGATTTTTATTTCAATTCAAAGTGTGGAATTTTATAAGAAAAAGTAGCTTTGTTGAAAGCAAGAGAGTGTGATCATCATTGTAGAGTTAATCTCATTTTCTAGGAATAACTAATTTACTCATAGAAGACATGTGCATCTCAATAACTCAATTTAATTTAGAATTTGTGTGAGTGATAAAAGGCTTCTAGCATATACAATGCACATACACTTCATCAGTTTACTAGCCCTGGTTGACAATTCATGTAAGTAGTTTAAGGTATATTGAGTTACCAAACAATTGAAAAATTCATAATTGTGGAATTTCCCACTTAAATATGGGTTAATTCCACAAGGAACAATGCAAGGAAACAGGGACTTGGGCAAGCAATAATTTGGCTAAGTATTGGATTGAGCTTGTCTAGGAAGTAGTGAAACAGATAGAGATATTGAAGAGGTTGTTTGGGCTTGAGAAAAGAATTATAATATTCTCATATTTTCTTATTAATGCAATATACATATAGCAGGGGTTTTTAGCTGTGGATTTCCCTAGGAAATCATTTAATTCTTTCTCTTGTATGCTTCGTGATTTCATCAATCGTTTATTGTTTCCGCTGATAAGTAGAGTAGATTAAAGTCTATTCTTTTAGCATATTACAAATAGTAGTTTGAATCCACAAGGAATTTCTACATGGTATCATAGTTGGATTTCTAGAAATTTCTACGTCGTATCAGAGCTAGATTTGTAGAAATTTATACATGGTATCAAAGTTGAATCATAATAGAAGACAAGAATTCAAAGTTTTCCTTGCAGATTAATGGGGCTCTAATTCAAGGCAAATCTAGAAGACCCTATGTGCAGACTTCTTAATGGATCTAGAAGGCTGCTAGTGGGAACATCAACGAGCCAATGTTTAGTGACACAAAAATAAGTTATGATCATTGATATTGAAAAATTGATGGGAAAAGAGATTTCCCATAGGGATATTGAGTCTCAGAGGGAATCTAGTTTCAGAGGGAGCAACCTTACGAAATATAGTACTTCAGGATCTAGGGAGATCAGACTCATTATTGTGATAGGTTTAGTAGCAATATGATTAGATCAAATTTAGCTCATGCATACATATCCTTGAGGAGAAAGGAACAGGTTAGCGGCTTGGTGGTTGAGAGGGAGCATAAATTACCTCTCAACATGTAGCCTCTGAAGTAGCTTTAATAAGTCGTTTATCAACCAAAATTGGAGAAGCAGAGAGGAGATCGAGTGGAGACATCCACTCAAGCAGAGACCTCCAGTAGGGGGAACATTTGAGCCAAGTGGGCAGGAGGAGCACATGCAACCATACCTCCAGGTGTGAGGTGGGGCGATATAAAACCTTCGTCCAAGATTTTCAGAAATTGGGCAGGACCCATTAAGGTGTTTTTGCCTCATGGATCATTACCTTGCTATGGGGGTCCATAGTATTCAGTAGCAGGAGGATTAATGTTAGTCAAATACTGAGGAGTGGAGAGTAGTGTTGATAACAGAGCAGGAGGCTTAGTAGTAGAGTCAAAAACAACACAATTTTACCAATAGATAGTTGCAGACACAATTGATTCAGTTTATTTTGTTTGGATTCTTTTCTTGGATTGAAGATGTTGCAGTAGCAACAACAACAATGACAAGTGTTGCATGCAAAAAATTCCAAAGGTTCTAGATTGGGATAGATGTGAATCCCTTTCTTGTCGAGAGGGAGTGTTGAAAATAGCAACAAGAAATGTTAAAAATAACATCAAGAAAAATCCTAATTTAATTTGTCCTTGAATTAAATTAGGAATTAAATTGTAATTCCACATCTCATGACAACATGTAATGGTTAACTAAGTTAATTTGACATAGTTGGATCAGCTAATTCGAGTTGAGCGTCTAAATAGAGTCATGTAGAGTGTATCTTAGAATTAGGAGCACTAGGTGAGTTTATTTTGAGTTATAATTATTTAATTTAGTCTAATTGAGTTAAAGACAATTAAACTAGTTTCAACTGATGGAGGAATTAGTGGGGTGTAACTTACTATAGTGGGGTGTAACCTACAACAGTGGGGTGTAACTTAATGTAGTGGGGTGTAATCTGTGGTAGTGGGGTGTAAATTGTAGTAGTGGGGTGTAAACTACAATGGTCAACTAGTAAACTGAAGATTCAATCATAATTAACTCATGCATGTAAGATCAAAGAAAGACCCAGTTGAGATTGGAGTTTAGTGACATTGTACTATCAGTTGTAAAATCATCTAAATTAAACTGATTGTGCATGCAATCAGAGGAAGGCCTATGAGGATCACACAATTCATAATTATGGAATTTCCCAATTAAATATGGCCTAATTCCCAAGGGAGCAATGTAAGTAAATAGGGACTTAAGCAAGCAAGCATTTGGCTAAATATTGGATTGAGCTTGTCTGGGAAGCAGTGAGACAGATAGAGATAGTGCAGAGGCTTCTCGAGCTTGAGAAAAGCATTGTAATATTCTCATGTTTTTTTATTAATTCAATATATAGACAGTAGGGGTTTTTAGTTGCAAATTTCCCCAGGAAAACATTGTGTTATGTGTGATTGAATTCTTTCTCTTGTATACTTCATGATTTCATCGATTGCATATTGTTTCCGCTGACAAGTAGAGTAGATTCAAGTCTATTGTTTTAGCATATTACAATTAACAATTTGAATCTAAAAGTAATTTCTACATGGTATGAGAGTTAGATTTGTAGAAATTTCTACATGGTATCAGAGTTATATTTGTAGAAATTTCTACATGGTATCAAAGATAGATTTGTAGAAATTTCTACATGGTATCAGAGCTAGATTTTTGGAAAGCTATACATGGTATTAGAGCTGAAATCACAATAGAAGAGAACAAATCGAAGTTTTCCTTACAGATTGATGGAGCTCTAGTTTAGGGCAGATCAATAAGGCCTTATGTGCAGACTACTTAATGGAGCTAGAAGGCTTCCAGTGGGAAAATAAAGGAGCCAATGTTTAGTGATACAAAAAGGAGTTGTGATCATTGATATTGACATATTCAGGGGCAGACGGATTTCCCACAGGGAGATTGAGACTCAAAGGGAGTTTAGTTTGAGAGGGATAAACCCTATGGAAGCTAGCACTCTAGGATATGGGGAAATCATAGTCATTATTGCAGTAGTTGTAGCAATAGTATGAGTAGATCAGATTTAGATCATGCATGAAAATCCTTGAGGAGGAAGGCAAAGGTTAAAGACTTGGCAGTTGAGAGGGAGCATAAATAACCTCTCAACATGTATCCTCAGAAACAACCTCATGAAGTTGTGGAGCAGGCACAATTGAAGAAGTAGAGAAGATACCAAGTGGATAGAATGAGCACATGCATCCATACATCTAGGTGTTAGGTGGGGTGATATGAAACCTTAGTCCAAGAGTTTCAGAAATTGGGCAGGATCCATTGAGGTGTTTTTGTGTCATTTATTATTACCTTTCTACAAGGGCCCATAGTATTCAGTAGCATGAGGATTATTTTCAGTCAGATACTGACGAGTGCCAAGTAGTGTTGACAATAGAGCAGGATGCTCAATAGCAGAATCAACAACAACACAGTTTTCCCAGTAGATAATTTCAAACATAGTTGATTCAATTTATTTTGTTTGGATGCTTTTTTTGGATTGCAGTTATTGCAGTAAAAACTACAACAATGAAAAGTGTTGCATGAAAAACATTCCAAAGGTACCGGATTGGGATAGATGTCAATCCCTTTCTTGTTGAGAGGGAGTATTGAAAATAGAAACAAGAAATGTTAAAAATAGCATCAAGAAAAATCCTAATTTAATTTGTCCTTGAATTAAATTGTAACTCCACATCTCTCGACAACTTGTAATAATTAACTAAGTTAATTTGACTTAGTTGGCTTAGTTAATTCAAGTTGAGGGTCTAACTAGAGTCATTTAGAGTGCATCCTACAATTAGGAGCACTATTTGAGTTTATTTTGAGTTGTAATTATTTAATTCAGTCTAACTAATTTAAAGTCAGTTAAACTAGTTCCATCTATTGGAGGAATTAGTGGGGTCTAACATACTGTAGTGGGGTGTAACTTACTATAGTGGGGTGTAAAATGTAGAAGTGGGGTGTAACTTGCTGTAGTGGGGTGTAACCTACAGTAGTGGGGTGTAACCTACAATAGTGTGGTGTAACATGCATTGATCAACTAGTCAACTAAAGATTCACTCATAATTAACTAATGCATGTAAGATCAGAGAAAGACCCAGTTGAGATTAGAGTTCATGGATAGTGTACGATTAGTTGTAAAATCATCTAAATTAAACAAATGGTGCATGAAATCAGAGGAATCCCTACGAGGATTCCACAATTCATAATTGTAGAATTTACCAATTAAATATGGTCTAATTCCCAAGGGAACAATGTAAAGAAATAGGGACTTGGGCAAGGAAGAATTTGGCTATGTATTGACTTGAGCTTGTCTGGGAAGTAGTGAGACACATAGACATAGTTCATATGTTGCTCTAGCTTGAGCAAAGCATTGTAATCTTCTCATATTTTCTGATTAATGCAAAATACAGATAGCAAGGGGTTTTAGCTATGGCTTTGCCTATGAAATAATTTTGTTATGTGTGATTGAATTATTTCTCTTGTATGCTTCCTGATTTCATTAACCATTTATTATTTCCGCTGGTGAGTAGATTAGATTCAAGTCTATTTTTTTAGCATATTACAATTAATAGTTTGAATCTACAAGGAATTTTTATAGATAGTGACATATAAAATATAAAAAAATGAGGGAGGGAAAAATATTCAATAGTCTATTCAAAATTGTAACATAAGTTGTGTGAACCTCGAACATGGCACCTCTTTGTGTCAGTATGTTATAGACGGATTTTAGCTTTCCTAGGAGTTGTAGCATACATATGAGTCTTTTACTCCTCTAGTTGGTTACTCTTCCAATCATTATGGAGCATGATTAAATGCCTCATGTATTGTCATATGATGTCACATGGTGCTCATTAATCATTTCTTCCAAGTCACTTTTTGCATGTTGTTATATGTTCAAGGTAATTCTAAACCTTGGTTGGCCATCTACAATCCTTGTTTACCTTTTGTACTGGCTATCCCTGTGTTAGTTGTACTTGGTGACTTCTTCTCTTCACATGATCTCTCAATATGTTTCATGTTGATTGATGGATGATACATTGATGTCCCCTTTAGTTGAATCTTCTATTGTTGATTTCATCTCATTACCTAGCAGATAGGTCTAGGAAGCAATAATACCTTAGAGCTGGTAGTCGTTAGTGGCAAGCTGTGTTGTGATCAACAATGGGTTTCCCTCATTGACTCTCGATTAGTAAAAAATGGGAGTGTTTGATTTCATATTATCATATTATTTATTCACACTCAGTGGATTTTTCTAGGTACCTTTGTGTCCATTTGAAATATTGGTGGGTCCGCTCACTTATTTTAATGGTATACCTCAATGATTGGTAATAAAAAAGTGTTTATCATTCTCGAAATCAACTCATTTATTCACATGATGTAGATTTTTACCACTAGGGTTGAGTTGAAGACCTTGGGTTGGGGACATGTCACTCTTATATGACACCCCTCCTATTGATTTTTACAATCCTCTATGTTGTTTCAATTACTATAATCCAATTCAATTCTTCAATTAGCAATCTTTTGAATAGCAATTAATCTTTTCATTAAATAGTAACTGAATATAGAAAAATAATGCAATGGCAATAGGAGACAATTAAAAACATCAAGAGAAACATATTTGGTCAAAGACTAGGTAAGAACCCCACAAGGAAGAAAACCCTTTGTAATTATTATTATATTATATTTTTATAAAATGTTCAACAAAGAGTACAATGAGCCAATATAAAACTATCATAAAAAATTCCACCAAACAATATCCAAAAATATGATCCCATCAACAATATTGATCAAAGTTAAATTTCCCAATATGCAGTCAACTATGGGCAACTACGGTCAACTGTAAAATTGAAACACTAAGTCCCAACCGCATAGAGGGAGGGTCATGTGTGCAACTGAAGCTTTTTGACCACATAGATAGACATGTGTGCATGTAGTTACAACCAAACAATTCTTGTGTAAACCCTACGTTGGAAACCAAAAACCCTAATCACACATGAGAGCTTCAAACCCTACAATTTCAAACCTGTATGAAGCAACTTCTATGAGCCAACTTCATACCTATGCTAATGAACTTCTGTGAGCCAACTTCAAACCTATGTGAACCAACCAAAATAAGAGAGAAGAAGAAGATGCTTGATGATTTCCAAATGAGGGTTACTTGAATTATATTTACAGGCTTCCAAGGGTGTCTAATTTCACTTTAGGGCCGACCTATCATTTTGTTCATATGTGGGCTTCATTTCAAAAATACACTTTCCCTTGTACAAATCTAGTGCTTCAAAAGTAAAAATTGGTCCTATCTGAGAGAGGAACCTAGTTCCGTGATTGCAATTTGTCATGAATTTTTCAAATTAAATATGGGCTGAGCTTGTCTGGGAAGTAGTGAGACAGATAGAGATAGTGCAGAGGTTTCTCGAGCTTGAGAAACGCATTGTAATATTCTCATGTTTTTTTAGTAATGGAATATATAGATAGTAGGGGTTTTTAGTTGTGGCTTTCCCTAGGAAAACATTGTGTTATGTGTGATTGAATTATTTCTCTTATATAATTCATGATTTCATCGATTGCTTATTGCTTCCATTGACGAGTAGAGTAGATTCAAGTCTATTGTTTTAGCATATTACAATTAATAGTTTGAATCTACAAGGAATTTCTACATGGTATCAGAGTTAGATTTGTAGAAATTTCTACATGGTATCAGAGTTATATTTGTAGAAATTTCTACATGTTACCAAAGATAGATTTGTAGAAATTTCTACATGGTAACAGAGCTAGATTTGTGGAAAGTTATACATGGTATCAAAGCTGAAATCACAATAGAAGAGAAAATATTGAAGTTGTCCTTGCAGATTGATGGAGCTCTAGTTTACGGAAGATCCATAAAACCCTATGTGAAAACTTCTTAATGGAGCTAGAAGGCTGCTAGTGGGTAGATCAACGAGCCAATGTTTAGTGACACAAAAATAATTTGTGATCATTGATATTGACATATTTAGGGGCAGATGGATTTCCCACAGGGAGATCGAGACTCAAAGGGAGTTTAGTTTCAGAGGGATAAACCTTATGGAAGATAACATTCTAGGATATGGGTAGATAATACTCATTATTGTAGTAGTTGCAGTAGAAATATGACTAGATCGAATTTAGATCATGCATGAAAATCCTTGAGGAGAAAGGCAAAGGTTAGAGACTTGGTGGTTGAGAGGGAGAATAAATAACCTCTCAACATGTAGCCTCAGAAACAACCTCATGAAGTTGTGGAGTAGGCACAATTGAAGAAGTAGAGAGGAGACCAAGTGGATACATCCACTCAAGTAGATATCTAAAGTAGGGGGGAATTTCAAGCAAAGTGGGCAGAAGGAGCCCATGTATCCATACATCTAGGTGTGAGGTGGGGTGATATGAAACCTTAGTCCAAGAGTTTCAGAAATTGGGCAGGATCCATTAAGGTGTTTTTGTGTCATGGATTATTACCTTGCTACGAGGGCCCACAGTATTCAGTAGCATGAGGATTAGTGTCAGTTAGATACTGAGGATTGCGTAGTAGTGTTGATAGAAGAGCAGGATGCTCAATAGTAGAATCAAGAACAACATAGTTTTCCCAGTAGACAATTGCAGACATAGTTGATTCAATTTATTTTGTTTGGATGCTTTTTTTGGATTGCAGTTATTGCAGTAGAAACTACAACAATGACAAGTGTTGCATGAAAAACATTCCAAAGGTACTGGATTGGGATACATGTCGATCCCTTTCTTTTTGATAGGGAGAGTTGAAAATAGCAACAAGAAATGTTAAAAATAGCATCAAGAAAAATCCTAATCTAATTTGTCCTTGAATTAAATTGTAACTCCACATCTTTGGACAACTTTTAATAGTTAACAAAGTTAATTTGACTTAGTTGGCTCAGTTAATTCAAGTTGAGGGTATAAATAGAGTCATTTAGAGTGCATCCTACAATTAGGAGCACTAGTTGAGTTTAATTTGAGTTGTAATTATATAATTCAGTCTAATTGATTTAAAGTCAGTTAAACTAGTTCCAACTAATGGAGGAATTAGAGGGGTCTAACACACTGTAGTGGGGTGTAACTTACTATAGTGGGGTGTAACATGCAGTGATCAACTGGTAAACTAAAGATTCACTCATAATTAACTAATGCATGTCAGATTAGAGAAAGACCCAGCTGAGATTAGAGTTCAAGGATAATGTACTATTAGTTGTAAAATCATCTAAATTAATCCAATGGTGCATGCAATCAGAGGATCCCTACGAGGATTCCACAATTCATAATTGTGGAATTTACCAATTAAATATGGTCTATTCCCAAGGGAACAATGCAAAGAAATAGGGACTTGGGCAAGCAAGAATTTGGCTATGTATTGCCTTGAGCTTGTCTGGGAAGCAGTGAGACACATAGACATAGTTCATATGTTGCTCAGGCTTGAGAAAAGCATTGTAATCTTCTCATATTTTCCGACTAATGCAATATAGAAATAGCAAGGAGTTTTAGCTATGGCTTTGCCCAAGAAATAATTGTGTTATGTGTGATTGAATTATTTCTCTTGTATGATTCGTTATTTCATTGACCATTTATTGTTTTCTTTGATGATTATATTAGATTCAAGTCTATTGTTTTAGCATATTACAATTAACAATTTGAATCTACAAGGAATTTTTATAGATAGTGACATACAAAATATAAAAGAAAGAGGGATGGAAAAATATTCATTAGTCTATTCAAAATTGTAACAACAGTTGTGTCAGCCCCAAACATGCTACCTCTTTGTGTCAATATGTTATAGACGGATTTTAGCTTTCTGAGGAGTTGTAGCATACATATGAGTCTTTTACTCCTCTAGGTGGTTACTCTTCCAATCATTATGTAACATGATTAAATGCCTCATGTATTGTCATATGATGGCTCATGATGCTCATTAATCATTTCTTCCTAGTCACTTTTTGCATGTCAATATATGTTCAAGGTAATTCTAAACCTTGGTTGGCCATCTGTAATCCTTGTTTACATTTTGTATTGGCTATCCATGTGTTAGTTGTACTTGGTGATTTCTTCTCTTCACATCATCTCTCAATATGTTTCATGTCGATTGATGGATGATACATTGAAGTCCGCTTTAGTTGAATCTTCTCTTATTGAATTCATCTCATTACCCAATAGATAGGTCTAGGAAGCAGCAATACCTTGGAGCTTGCAGTCGTAAGTGGCAAGTTGTGTTGTGATCGACAATGGGTTTACCTCATTGACTCCTGTTAGTAAAGTATGTGAGTTTTTACTGTCATATTATCATCTTATTTATTCGCACTCAATGGATTTTTCTAGGTACCTTTGGGTCCATTTGAAATATTGGTGGGTCCGTTCACATATTTTAATGTTATACCTCAATGATTGGTAATAAAAAAGTGTTTATCATGCCTGAAATCAACTCATTTATTCACATGATGTATATTTTTACCATTAGGGTTGAGTTGAAGACCTTGGGTTGGGGACGTGTCACTCTTATATGACACCGCTCCTGTTGAGTTTTACAATCCTCTATGTTGTTTCAATTACTATAACCCAATTTAATTCTTCAATTAGCAATATTTTCAATATCACTTAATCTTTTCATCAAATAGTAACTGAATATAGAAAAATAATGTAATGGCAATAGGAGACAATTAAAAACATCAAGAGAAACATATTTGGTCAAAGACCAGGCAAAAACTCCACAAGGAGGAAAACCCTTTGTAATTATTATTCTATTATATTTTCATAAAATGTTCAACGGAGAGTACAATGAGCCAGTGCAAAACTATCATAAAAAATTCCACCAAAAAATATCCAAACATATGATCCCAACAACAATATTGATCAAATTTAACTTTCCTAATATGCAGTCAACTGTGGTCAACTACGGTCTACTGTAAAAATGAAACCCTAAGTCCCAACTACATAGAGGGAGGGTCATGTGCGCAAATCAATCTTTTTGACCACATAGATAGGCATGTATGCGTGCAGTTACCACCAAAAAACTATTGTGTAAACCCTACATTGGAAACCAAAAACCCTAATCACACGTGCGAGCTATAAACCCTACAATTTCAAACCTCTATGAACCGGCTTCTATGATCCAACTTCATACCTGTGAGAATGAACTTCTGTGAGCCAACTTCAGACTTGTGCGAACCAATCAAAATAAGAGAGAAGAAGGAGATGCTTGATGATGATTTCCAAATGAGGGTTACTTGACTTGTATTTATAGGCTTCAAAGGGTGTCTAATTTCACTTTAGGGCCGACTTGTCATTTTGTGCATATGTGGGCTTCATTAAATTCAAATCTATTGTTTTAGCATATTACAATTAACAATTTGAATATACAAGGAATTTCTACATGGTATCAGAGTTAGATTTGTAGAAATTTCTACATGGTATCACAGTTATATTTGTAGAAATTTCTACATGGTATCAAAGATAGATTTGTAGAAATTTCTACATGGTATCAGAGCTAGATTTGTGGAAAGTTATAAATGGTATCAACGCTGAAATCACAATAGAAGATAAAAAATCAAAGTCTTCCTTACAGATTGATGGGGCTCTAGTTTAGGGTAGACCCATAAGGCCCTATGTGCAAACTTCTTAATGGAGCTAGAATGCTACTAGTGGGTAGATCAATGAGCCAATGTTTAGTGACACAAAAAGGAGTTGTGATCATTAATATTGACATGTTAAGGGGCATATGGAATTCCCATAGGGAGATCGAGACTCAAAGGGAGTTTAGTTTCAAAGGGATAAATCTTATGGAAGCTAGCACTCTAGGATATGGGAGATCATACTCATTATTGCATTAGTTGTGGTAGTAGTATGGGTAGATCAGATTTAGATCATGCACGAAAATCCTTGAGGAGCAAGGAAAAGGTTAGAGACTTGGCAGTTGAGAGGGAGCATAAATAACCTCTCAACATGTAGCCTCGGAAACAACCTCGTGAATTTGTGGAGCAGACACAATTGAAGAAGTAGAGAGGATACTAAGTGGATACATCGACTCAAGAAGAGATCTCCAATAGGGGGGAATTTCAAGCAAAGTGGGTAGAAGGAGCACATGTAGCCATACATCTAGGTGTAAGGTGGGTTGACATGAAACCTTAGTCCAAGAGTTTCAGAAATTGGGTAGGATCCATTGAGGTGTTTTTGTGTCATGGATTATAACCTTGCTACAGGGGCCCATAATATCCAGTAGCATGAGGATTAGTGTAAGTCAAATACTCAGGAGTGCCCAATACTGTTGACAGGAGAGCAGTATGCTCAATAGCAGAATCAAGAGCAACAGAGTTTCCCCAATAGACAATTGCAAACACCATTGATTCAATTTATTTTGTTTGGATGCTTTTTTTGGACTGGAGTTATTGAAGTAGCAACTACAACAATGAAAAGTGCTACATGAAAAACATTCCAAAGGTACTGGATTTGGATAGATGTCAATCCTTTTCTTGTTGAGAGGGAGTGTTGAAAACAACAACAAGAAATGTTAAAACTAGCATCAAGAAAAATCCTAGTTTAATTTGTCCTTGAATTAAATTGTAACTCCACATCTCTGGACAACTTGTAATAGTTAACTAAGTTAATTTGACTTAGTTGGCTTAGTTAATTCAAGTTGAGGGTATAACAAGAGTCATTTAGAGTGCATCCTACAATTAGGAGCACTAGTTGAGTTTATTTTGAGTTGTAATTATTTAATTCAGTCTAGCTGATTTAAAGTCAACTAAACTAGTTCCAACTGATGGAGGAATTAGTGGGGTCTAACTTACTGTAGTGGAGTGTAACTTACTACAGTGGGGCGTAAACTGTAGAAGTGGGGTGTAAATTACTGTAGTGGGGTGTGACTTACTGTAGTGGGGTGTAACCTATGGTAGTGGGGTGTAAACTGCAAGTAGTGGGGCGTAACATGCAATGATCAACTAGTAAACTAAAGATTCACTCATAATTAACTCATGCATTTCAGATTAGAGAAAGACCTAGTTGAGATTAGAGTTCAGGGATAGTGTACTATCAGTTGTAAAATCATCTAAATTAAACCAATGGTGCATGTAATTAGAGGAATCCCTATGAGGATTCCACAATTCATAATCGTGGAATTTACTAATTATATATCGTCTAATTCCTAGGGGAACAAATCAAAGAAATAGGGACTTGGGCAAGCAATAATTTGGCTATGTATTGGCTTGAGCTTGTCTGGGAAGCAGTGAGACACATAGACATAGTTCATATGTTGCTCGGCCTTGAGCAAAGCATTGTAATCTTCTCATATTTTTTGATTAATGCAAAATACAAATAACAAGGGGTTTTAGCTATGGCTTTGCCTAGGAAATAATTGTGTTATGTGTAATTGAATTATTTCTCTTGTATGCTTAGTGATTTCATCGACCATTTATTGTTTCCTCTGATGAGTAGATTATATTCAAGTCTATTGTTTTAGCATATTACAATTAAGAGTTTGAATCTACAAGGAATTTTTATAGATAGTGACATATAAAATATAAAAAAAAATAGGGAGGCAAAAATATTCAATAGTCTATTTAAAATTGTAACATTAGTTGTGTCAACCCCGAACATGGAACCTCTTTGTGTCAATATGTTATAGATGGATTTTAGCTTTCCTATGAGTTGTAACATACATATGAGTCTTTTACTCCTCTAGTTGGTTACTCTTCTAATCATTATTGAGAATGATTAAATGCCTCATGTATTGTCATATGATGTCACATGGTGCTCATTAATCATTTCTTCCAAGTCACTTTTTGCATGTTGTTATATGTTCAATGTAATTCTAAACCTTGGTTGTCCATCTGCAATCCTTGTTGACCTTTTGTACCGGCTATCCCTATGTTAGTTGTACCTGGTGACTTCTTCTCTTCACATCATCTCTCAATATGTTTCATGTCGATTGATGGATGATACATTGAAGTCCCCTTTAGTTGAATCTTCTCTTATTGAATTCATCTCATTACCCAGCAAATAGGTCTAGGAAGCAGTAATCCTTAGAGCTTGTAGTCCTTAGTGGCAACTTGTGTTATGATCGACAATGGGTTTACCTCATTGAATCCTGATTAGTCAAGTATGTGAGTGTTTGATGCCATATTATAATCTTATCTATTCACACTCAATGGGTTTTTCTAGTTACCTTTGGGTCCATTTGAAATATTGGTGGGTCCGCACACATATTTTAATGCTATACCTCAATGATTGGTAATAAAAAAGTGTTTATCATGCTTGAAATCAACGCATTTATTCGCATGATGTAGATTTTTACCATTAGGGTTGAGTTGAATACCTTGGGTGGAGGACATGTCACTCTTATATGACACCCCTCCTGTTGATTTTTACACTCCTATATGTTGTTTCAATTACTATAACCCAATTCAATTCTTCAATTAGCAATCTTTTCAATAGTGATTAATATTTTCATCAAATAGTAACTGAATATAGAAAAATAATGCAATGGCAATAGAAGACAATTAAAAACATCAAGAGAAACATATTTAGTCAAAGACTAGGTAAAAACCCCACAAGGAGGAAACCCCTTTGTAATTATTTTTCTATTATATTTTCATAAAATGTTCAACAGAGAGTACAATGAGCCAATACAAAACTATGATAAAAAATTCCACCAAACAATATCCAAAAATATGATCCTAGCAACAATATTGATCAAAGTTAACTTTCCCCATATGCACTCAATTGTGGTCAACTATGGTCACCTGTAAAAATTAAACTCTAAGTCCCAACCGCACAGAGGGAGGGTCATGTGTGCAACTGAAGCTTTGTGATCACATAGATAGGCATGTGTGCATGCAGTTACAACCAAAAAATTATTGTGTAAACCCTACGTTGGAAACCAAAAACCCTAATCACGCGTGCGAGCTTCAAACCTTACAATTTTAGACTTGTATGAACCAACTTCTATGAGCCAACTTCATACCTGTGCAAACAAACTTTTGTGAGCCAAATTCAGACCTATGCGAACCAATCAAAATAAGATAGAAGAAGAAGATGCTTGATGATTATTTCCAAATGAGTGTTACTTTACTTGTATTTATAGGCTTCCAATGGTGTCTAATTTCACTTTAGGGCCGACTTGTCATTTTGTTCATATGTGGGCTTCATTTCAAAAATACACTTTCCCTTGTCCAAATCTAGTGCTTCAAAAGTCAAAATTGGTCCTCTAAGAAAGAGGAATCTAGTTCCATGATTGCAATTTATCACAAATTTTTCAAATTAGCATCCCCTCTCATCTAGGGAGAAATTCCAACTGCATCGTGTAATCATCATAAGTATCATGTCACCATATCATGTCACATCTCTGCTCAACTCTACATGTTGAATCATTCTCGAATCTAAAGAAGAAGAATCATCGAGTGACAATTACCTCCCTCTCATGACAATAAGGAAGGTCCTATGGGACACTCTCACCTCATGTCTATGATAGTAGGGAAGGTATTATGTGATATTCTCACCCCAAGTCATCTCATAGGGGAGGATACGTCTTCCACTCTATGTCAAGAAATAGATAAGATATGATATCTCATCTATCCTATTGCCTATTGTTCTTCCTAAAAATGACCCTCAAGAGTTACGTGGTAGAAAACTTGCACTATAATTGAGCTTGGGTGAAATACTCGACTTACTGAAGGTAAGGATCACACACCCCAAAGCCTCATTAACTCGTTGGCTATATGGGGAGGGAAAATCCCAACATGCCCGACTTGTGGACATGATACCAGCTAGGGTATACTATGTTGGACCAAGATAAGGGAGCATACATATTCCACCCTATGGGTGATAGATAAGGGTGGTACCCTATTGTCCATAGATCCATCAACCTTAGGAGCCCTTAATGCTCCATTCCCTCCTTAGGGAGATCAACCAATGGGGAAGTTATGCTTAGTGTTCTTGATCACTGATGCCCCTTATCAAGAGGGGTCATATCCATTAGTCCAAGTTGATCTCTAAGGACCAAGAACTACCCTTTTGGAAAAGCCTTGGTGATAATATTTTCAATTTGTTCATCTGTTGATATGTGATGGAGTCTAACAACTCCTCTCTATACCATGTCTCAAATGTAATGATATTGGATCTCCATGTGCTTGGACTTGTGATGAAATATGGGATTTTCTTTTAATCGGATCGCACTCTTTTTGTCGTAATATATCATTGTAGTGTTTAGGACTTGCTCAAACAACTCTCCAAAGAGCTTTCACATCCAAACTTTTTCTAGCTAGCCCCACTAGAGACAATATACTCTACCTCAGAAATGCTCAATGCTACGAATTTTTGTTTCTTTCTCATCCAAGATATCATGGCAGATCCAAGGCTAAAACAACATCCACAACTAATTTTCTTATCAACAACATTTCCTTCCTAGTCAACATTGGTATATCCATATAGAAAAACATCTCCTACAGAATATCTCAAACCAAGGATGATCCTCCCATGAAAATATCTCAAAATGTGTTTGGCAACAACCCAATGTGCATGGAGAGGCTTAGTCATGAATTGTATCAGCGTGTTCACTACATAACACATGCATGGATGAGTGTTCTCTAAGAACATAAAAGCCCTAATAACCTGTCTATACTCATATGGATTCACCAAAGTGGGTCCTACATCTTCTCCACGTAGCTTCTTGTAATTCCTTTCCATTGGTGTGGTTGAGGACTTGAATTTTGTCATTCCAAATCTTTCCAACAACTTCATGACATATTTTCATTGTGAAAGGAAGATCTCACCAGACTTTTGCCACACCTTGAGCCCTAGAAAGTAGTGTATGATTCCAAGGTCCTTCTTCTCAAATTCATAGGTGATCGCCCTCTTACACTTGTCAATCATCAGGGGTTGAATACCTATAAAAAATAGATTGTCAACATATAGAACCAAAATCAATGGCATACCTTTGACCAATTTTAAGTATAGTTTGGGGTTGACACTCCTTCTTGTGAATCCAAGCTTCATCATGTAACTATCTATGTGGGTGTACTGTGCTCTGGCGGCTTGCTTCAAAACATATAATGCCTATGGCTACTCAACATACACTTATTTTTGTAGCGTGTCATGAAGCAATGTTGTCTTGACACCCATCTGATGAAGGTTCCATCCTTAACTTGCATCAAGGGAAACTATTGAATGAATTGTAGTGTATCAAACCACAAGAGAAAATATATCATCATAATTTTCTCCCTCTTTTTGGGAGAATCGTCAGGCCACGAACCTGGCCTTATATTTATTAATTCTTACTTATACTCCATGTTTAATCTTGAATAACCATTTCGAAGTCACCACAAATTACCCCTTCAGTCTAGGCACAACATCCCATACACAATTCTTCATAATTAATTTGTATTCTTCGACCATAACATCCTTCCAAACTTGTTCTTTTGTGACGTATTCAAATATGCGAGGCTAAAATTTAATCATATTGTTCATAGCTACAACATATCCCTAGTACCTACATGACTTATTTCTCTCTATAAATGTTCCTCTAGCAGCATTTCTCTCGATATCTTGTAATGTGTCATGAAGCTAAAGTGGCCTCTTCCTAGCAGGATGATCACATGGATGAGGATCCAAGGGGTCCATGGGCTCCATGGGATCATAAAAAATGTATCTCTCAGATTCAGACATGGAAGGACCTTCTGAAATATCCCTATCATAATTCTTCTTCTCAATAGTAGGAGGTGGGGGAAGGCCCCTTGATTTCCCAAGGGAAACATCTTCATCGAACGTTACATCCCTGCTAAATTTAAACCTTTCTTTTACTATGAATAATATTCTAAATTCTTTGGAATATTCACAATACCCAAGGAACATACCTTTTCTTCCAATGGCTTCCAACTTATTTCTTTTGCCTTTTGACACATGGAAATATATGGGGCAACCAAATATATGGAGGTGATCAACATCGGGCTTGAAACTTATGAATACTTTTTTTCAGGATTTTTTTTGTCTAATGCTTAATGAGGTAGCCTTCTTTGAATATATATTGTTGTATTGATTGCTTCTCCCCAAAGTAACTTCAACAACTTTTGATCATTCAGCATGGATCATTAAACTTTTAGAATGGACATGTTCTTTCTTTTAGCCCCTCCATTTTGTTCGGGATTATAGGGAACAATAGTCTCTTTCTTGATGCCTTCCTTCTTGAAAAAACCTATGAGTTCATTTGAAATGTACTCTCCACCATTGTCATACCTGAAGATTTTAAATTTTTTCCCTGTTTGATTTTTGAGCAAAGCCTTGAAATTCTTAAACAAATCGAAGGCCTCATCTTTATGCTTCAAGTAATGTATCCATGTCTTCCTTGAGAAATCATCAATGAAGGTAATGTAGTAGATATGGCAACCAAGAGAGTTGTTGTCTAGGTAAATCATCTCTGCAGACAAAGATGATCTCTCTAGCCCAATGAGTGGCACCTATTTACAATCAAAATGAGAGAAGAGAGAGCAGACCTACCTCGTTGTGATGCTATAATGCACTCCTTTGTTGAAGATCTTGATCGCTTGCTCCTTAGGCTTAGTCCTTACTGCTGACAGCATTTGAATACCTGCACAAGAGGCAAAAGACATGACAAAGAATAAAAGCGCAACAAGCATAATCAAATGTAATCCACTTAATAGATCAAGGAGCATTAAGATAATATGGAAAGTGAACGAGTGGTTGTATATATTAATAAACAAATGAGGAAGCATACAACATAGGCCTTGATGTTAGTAGCCTCCTTGAGTGAATTTCCAAGTCCAAGCTCAATCTCTCCAAGCACTTCTTCTCCAAGCCAAAGTGAATAGCATGTATGCACTATCTCAGCATAAGGGTGCAAATAATCAGAGACCAACCATTTGGGAATGGAAGAGGATGAATATATAGGTAGGGAGAGGGAGTTAGTATCTCACCAAAGATAGGGGAAGGTCCTTATCTCAAGGAGAAATCTCATAGGGATAAGATCAAAGGGTAATATTGGGAGAATTCGACCACATCCACAATGAAAAAAATCCATCTCGTCGTTCTTGAAGCATATAGATCACGAAGCTTCTTTTCCTATCTGGGAAATTTTTCCTTTTAGGGATCAACACGAGTATCCAAGTAAAAACTGCACTGGTAACGCGAGGGTAATATGGTGTAACCTGCCATCATCACAAGGAGGTAGTGTCACAGTCGTGCTGACCCAAAAATTAGGCTTTTGAGCTCATTTCCTCAGGGAAGGCTCAAGGAATGTTTTCATTAGTTCTCCAGGGAGGATATGGACTACATATCAGGATGGGTACACTGCATAATTGTCAAGTTTTTGGAACTACAGGGTATGAAACAGGGAAGTGCAGGAGGTGTAACAAAATACTATGTAACAGATGTCCCCTAAAGCATGAAGTTAGAATAGGGAGTGATGGATGATATGCTTTATGAGATCTTGCAAGGACGAGACCAAACACCATCATGAAACCTATAAATAAAGGACACATATACATATACATATCTGATATCTTTGTCACATATAAAAAAAAATTGAATCCACGGCATGGACGTAGGCATCCAGATAGAAGGGACCATGTGAAAAGATCCACGGTATGGGCACAACCATCTAAATGAAAAGGATCGTCTCGAAATCCAAGATCCACGTTATGGATGCAGCCACCCAATAAAGTAGTATCATCATCATCATAGATATAAGGTCCCATAGTATGGTCACAACCATCTGTATAGAGGAAACATGTATACAATCATGAATAATACATAACTCCATGCAACTTGAGTTATATCAGACAAAACTTAGGGTCTTTCACTCCATCCCAACCTAATCAAAGTACAAATGCTTACATGTGAATGAATGTGTCGAAGTCGAACATGCTAGAAAACCACCTGATTACCAGTCAATAATGTGGAGTGTTAATAGGCACGAGAGAAACCACCAATAATGACAATGGCCCTCAAGGTACAACAATATAATCTGTCAATGTGAAAAATGAAGTTGAAGTCGAACATTCGTGGAATCATTCGATCGAAGGCCAATGATGAAAACATGTCATCCAATGTGAAGAACTTTCCATTAAGGCATGCAAGCTCTAAGGTACTGAAAGGGAGTTTCTAAGTCATCTTCCTGGATAACGGGATGAATTCGAGAGGAAGTGACCCATCGAAGGAGGGCCATAATGATTCCCTCATCATAGACAAGAAACAAGGAATAAGGTGGAATACATGAGTATGATCCCGAACTATTGAAAAAGGTTAGACAATGTATAGGTAATAAACTACAAATAGGACTTCTCTTGAACATATTGGCAACACGACTCTAGAGTGTGGCAAAATTTGACTCAACATAGGACCAAGGGTCATGATGATGAAATGAAATTGTCAAATAAGAGGCAAAATGGATCACCCAAACCCGGGAGGACAAGTGACTGAGTGAGGATATCCCAAACCCTACACGAGAAACAAATGAGTGTCATGTTCAAGAGCGACACGCTGTCTATACAAGAGATGTTTCACTTTCATTTTTCCCCACTATTTCTAGTGAGTACCCTAATTAGTTTTAATCACAATATTGAAGGGGATATCATATGCTTGTCATATAAGTTCATTCTTTGAATGAATCCATCCTAGTAAGTTTTACGAACCCTAGGAAGGAGAAACTCAATCTTGTCATGGTGACAAGTCTTTCATCATTTAATTTTTACGAGTCCATTGGAAGGGTAACTCGATGTCTTTTTCATATTTAGAGAGTTTGAAAAAGAGACGAAAAATAAAACTCCATTAGGTCCCATTTCGTAATTTGTCTCTCGAACCCAAAAAAGGTAGAAAACAATATTCTAGAGAACCTCTTGACCATGTCTACCAAGGTGTTCCTTTTTCGTAAATATTCAATCCCAGCCTGAAAAATGGGTAAATGTATACTGAGACGACATCAATTCACTTAATTTAAGGAGTTTGGAAAGACAAGTCCCCGGTGATCTTTTCATATTTCGAGATTCAAAAAAGAGCTTGAAGATGACTCGGGGGGGTTCCTTTTTCATTTATTTTTAATGAGTCCGAAAAAGAGATAAAAAAAAAAACTAGTTGAATCGATCAAAAATGATCACCGTTACCACCAAAAGATCTTGTAACTGCACAAAGACAACCACACATCACCAATATCAAGAAAATAATAAAATATTGGTCAAAATGTATTTGAAAACTTATTAATAGCCACAAAGTAAAAAACATTTTACCGTTTCACTTGGAGTAATTTGGAGAGTGCATTTTACCCTATTTTCCTTGATTCTTCAAGCAAGCAGCGTGGGAGATCTAAGGCAGCATTTCATGAATTGTCAGCTGCAGGTAAGAACTCTTTCCTTTCTCTTGCTTTTAATACCATTTTCATGCCATTTAATAGAATTTTTTTATTGCTTAAGAGGAGGATTTTCATTTTTATAATCAGGAGCGATCAACGCAAGTCTGATCATCGCATCCATGCTGATCATCCCTTAGCCCAAAAGGCCATCACGTTGTTATCATTAGATAATTTGAACATTTGTGCTGGGTGCGGAGCGAAAAATAAAATGAGAAATCATTTTTCTTAACCAGTTTTTTAAAATTTTACTCCACTAAAAAGTTTCTAAATGTTTTTTATGGGTTATTTGCAAGAGATTTTGACAATTACGGCCATCGAATGGAAAAAGAGAGGCCACGAGGTAGAAAACCACCAAGCTGCCTAAAGCAATGAATGCATTAACTCTTTGAGGGGCTGTGGGTTATTTAAGTTCTTTCAGAACCCAAGACTCAGAGCTCAGAATGAGCTACTAGAATAACTGATTGGATTATGGGATGTTGGTTGCGAGATATTCATAATTGGAGATCAAGAATTGGAACTAGAGGTAGATTACATCTACTTCATCACTGGACTATCCAGAAGAGGGGAGAGGGTCAAACTATTTGGAGCTCGTACTAGAGAAGAGAGCACCAATACCTTGATTAGAAGGCATTGCCTAGGTGAAAAGACAACTGTTAGTGGGAAAGTGAAGATATAAACCATTGAAAAACTTCCCTTGAGGATGATTCTACACACCATGGCCCATATAGCTAGGGCTCAGGCATTTCATGAGGCAATAAAATTAGAGTTCCAATACACAGTGGATTTCCTCCTCCTACAATATTTAACTCTACGCAGCATGAGTTATACCAGAAAAAACTCAAGGTATTTTGCTCCATCCCAAGCCGATCAAAGTAAAAATTCTTATATGTGAATGAATGTGTTGAAGTCGAACATGCTAGAAAGCCACCTGATTACCGGCCAATGATGTGGACTATTAACAGGCACGAGAGAAACCACCAATAATGACAATGGACCTCAAGGTATGACAATACAATCCGTGAATGTGAAAAATGAAGCTGAAGTCGAACACTCATGTAATCATTCAATTGAAGGCCAATGATGAAAAAATGTCGTCGATGTGAAGAACTTGCCATTAAGGCATGCAAGCTCTAAGGTACTGAAAGGGAGTTTCTAAGTCATCCTCCTAGATAATGAGATGAAGTCGACAGGAAGTGACTCGTCGAAGGAGGGCCATAATGATTCCCTCATAATCAACACAAAACAAGGAATAAGGTTGAATAAATGAGTATGATCTAGAACTATGGCAAAAGGTCAGGCAATGTATAGGTAATAAACTATAAATAGGACTTCTCTTGAACATATTGACAACACGACTCTGGAGTGTGGCAGCATTTGACTCAACATAGGACCAAGGATCATGATGACGAAATGGAATAGTCAAATGAGAGGGAAAAATGGATCCCCCAAACCTAGGAGGACAAGTGACTAGGTGAGGATATCCCAAACCTGGCACGAGAAACATATGAGCGTCATGTTCAAGAGTGACATGCTGACTATAGAAGAGATGTTTCACTTTCATTTTTCCCCACTATTTCTAGCGAGCACCCCAATTATTCTTAATCACAAGCTTGAAGGGGATAGCATATGCTTGTCATATAAGTTCATTATTCGAATGAATCCATCCTAGTAATTTTTACAAGCCCTGGGAAGGATAAACTCAATCTCGTCATGGTGACAAGTCTTTCATTGTTTAAGTTTTACGAAGACCAACGAAAGAGTAGCTTGATGTCTTTTTCATATTTAGAGAGTTTGAAAAAGAGACAAAAAAGAAAACTCCATTAGATCCCTTTTCATAATTTGTCTCTTGAACCCGAAAAGGTAGAAAACAATATTCGAGAGAACCTCTTGACCATGTCGACCAAGGTGTTCCTTTTTTGTAAATATTCACTCCCAGCCCGAAAAAGTGGTAAACATAGACTGAGATGATGTCAATTCATTTAACTTAACGAGTTCGAAAAGACAAATGCTAGACGATCTTTTCATCTTTCGAGAGTTAGAAAAGAGCTTAAAGATGACTCTAGGGGGGTTCCTTTTTCGTTTGTTCTTAACGAGTATGAGAAAAGAGATAAAATAAAAACATGTTGAATCGATAAAAAATGATCACTGTTACCACCAAAAGATCCTATAACAACAAAAAGATAACCACACATCACCGATATCGAGAAAAAAATAAAATATTGGTAAAAATATATTTGAAAACTTATAAATAGACAAAAAGTAAAAAACATTTTACCATTTTAGTTGGAGTAATTTGGAGAGTGCATTTTACCCTATTTTCCTTGATTCTTCAGGCAAGCGGTGTGGAAGATCCAGGGCACCATTTCACGAACCATCAACTTTAGGTGAGAGGTTTTTTCTTTCTCTTGCTTTTAATACCATTTTCATGCCTTTTAATAGATTCTTTTACTGCTTAAGGGGAGGATTTTCATTTTTATAGTCGAGAGTGACCAATGCGAGTCTGATCATTAGATTTGTGTTGATCGCCCCTTAGCCCAAAACTCCCTTACACTGCTAACAGGAATTTAATAGTTTCATTGGGTGCAGAGCAAAAAATAAAACGATAAATTCTTTCGCTTAACCGATTTTTCAAAATTTTACTCCATTGAAAAGGTTCTAAATGTTTTTTATGGGTTATTTGCAGGAAATTTAGACAATTATGGTCATCGAATGGAAAGAGAGAGGCCACAAGGCAAAAGACCACCAAGCTACCCAAAGCGATGAATGCGTTAACACTTTTAGGGACTGTAGGTTGTTTAAGTTCTTTCAGGCCCCGAGACTTAGAGCTCAGAATGAGCTGCTAGAATATCTCATTCAATTATTGGATGTTGGTCGTGAGATATTCATCATTGGAGATGAAGAATTGGAACTAGAGGTAGCTGACATCTACTTCATCTCTGGACTGTCTAGAAGAGGGGAGAGGGTCCAACTTTTTGGAGCTCATACTAGACGAGAGAGCACCAATACCGTGATAAGAAGGCATTGACCAGGTGCACAAACAACCGTGAGTGGGAAGGTGAAGATAACAACCATCGACAACCTTCCCTTAAGGATGATTCTACACATCATGGCCCATATAGCTAGGGCTTAGGCATTACTTGAGGCAATGAAATCAGAGTTCCAATATAGAGTGGATTGTCTTTCTCCAACACTATTTAACTGGTGCGAAGGGTTGTTGGTCAACATGAAGAGACAATTGACCAATTGCAAAACATGAAGCTTGAAGTAGTTTGAGTTCAAATCAATTTTACTCGCATTTGTTTTGGAGCGCATGCCCCTATTTCGATATCACTGGGTAGGGGTGGACAATCCAGCTCCACGAGATCTAAAGTTGCTCAGATGGAGTGAGATCATGCCTCGAGGGGGTGGAGGTCAATAGATGCATTTCCCATCTTCCATTCTTTAGTTCGCTATGCCAATAGCTTATCATAGTGGATGACTACACCTATGCAGGCATAGACTTTAGAGGAGATCCAGATATTCCTCTACCACCTGGTGCACAGTGGACTAATGTAGGTAAAACTTGTTTTTTGGAATTTTTCAAGTTTTATGATTTTTTTTGAAGTGTGTTTGAGAGTTTACTTATGATAATTTTGCAGATGTGGGACAGGAAAGACCTCTAGGAATGTCTTTGATAGCTCAACAAGTAGCACACTAGATAGAGGAAGATGATCCATACAAGGGAGGAGCATATCCTATAGTAGAGATGGAGCAAAACCTAGAAGTGATTACTTGGTGGATTCCAGAGTATGCGACTATAGATGAAGTTCCACTCCAGTACCAGAGGCATACAGTAGGAGTATTTGTGAGACTGCATCGGTTGTTAGGTCGAGTGATCAGAGTGGTCTCCTGATATCATGAGAATCATATGGGTAAATAGCCTATTCCTATTCATATTATTTGCACTATTGTAGGCTTTCAAAGCCTTGTGCCTCAAAACACTATTTTTTGAGATTTTGATATAACAAACTTTGACAGAATTTATATATCTATATATATATATATATATATACATATGCATGCTTTTATTGTCTACTTATGTGTTCATATACCATGATGCCTTTAGTTTTCATAAGTGATGCAAATGTCTATATAAAACATAATTTGCTAACGCATTTGTTAATGTATTCAAATTTCGTGGAATGTGTTGATATGCAATGTTATCAAAGTTTCTTTCTAGTAATTGAACATGTAGATACATCCACAAAATTTGTGGCCTTTTACTGAATAATGAACATTTAATTGTAACACAATGAGTTTTGAATCTAACTTAACAAGCAAATTTCCGAAAGCAACTGCTTTTGATAACAGTTCAATAACTGAACTGTAATCAGAAATATTATTAGTTGTTCATCCTAGGAAAATACCTTGTATATTGATCAACTCACCATTAGGGGAAAAGAGTGCCCAAGCTGCAAAAGATAATTTATGTGTGCTACAACAAGCACTATTAGAAAAAACCAACATAAGGGTTCGATGACATCTGTGAACTGAGTGGAACACAAGGTAAGTAGAGGAAACATGTCTGCAAAGAAAACAATCACACCAAAAAATCAAAATTCACACTAACGAATTCACACACTAATGTAGAAAATTAATTACATGGAACTCGCGCATAATACTTTTTCAGATAAAGCCTATTGTGGGGTTGTGCTAACGCATTACCTACATAGTCAACTAACTCATAGGTTCCTTTTTGCAAAACACATTTAACAATGTATGTTCCATGCCACATAGGTTCAAACTCACAAAAATATGACAAGTTTCATCAAGCCTATTGAGATAAAGTAAAAATTCCTCTTTAGGTGTGGTATCGGGGAGTACTTTGATAGCTAGTTTTAATGAAGTAATTTCACACTCGATAGGGAATGTCACCTCTAAACCATATACGAACTGGAATGGAGTAAAACTAGTTGTTGCCTTAGCCAAGGTTTTCTAAGCCCAAAGAGACGAAACAATTAAGACTTTATTAATCACTTCAACTTGGCCATTAGCATGTGAGTAGTAAGGAGTTGAGATGTTGTGATGCAGATCCAACTAAGCAGTAGGCTCTGCCATCATGTACTGACTAAAATGGTATCTATGATCAGTGGCAGTGGCTTGAGGGACCCCAAAACGGGCTATGACATGGTTAAAGAGGAACTGAGTAGCAGTTGTACCATCATCATTATATGTGGGCATCACCTCAACTCATTTAGTAAAATAGTCGTCGATGACGATGATATAGCCATGCCCCCCGGTCGATCAAGGGTTACAAGTCATGAAATCGATTCCCCATTTAGCGAATGGGCCTATGGTAACAATTTTTTGTAATGGTGTTGGCAGGGCGTGCTGTTTACGCTTATAAATTTGACATTCATGGCACTTTTGAACTGCCAAAATGAAATATTTGAAGATAGAAGGTAAGAAATAACTGGTGCAAAGGATCTTCTAAGAAGTGGCATAGCCTTACATGTGACCACCACATTCCCTAGAGTTAAAATAATTTAGGACTCGTTTAGCCTCTTCAAGTGTTAGACATCTACGGAGAATAGAATCAACACTAAATCGGTACAACGTATCACCAATAATGCGATAAGGTTGAGACTGAGGCCGAATGAGGCAATCAGTCAGATCGAGGCAACTAAGATTCGAAATTATGGGTTTGAAGATAAAAAATAATATATCCATAGCATGGATCAAAAGTATTGATGAGAAACAAGGTTTCCTCAGGAATATTCTCAGTAAAATTAATGGAGGTGTTTACAAAAGGAAGGGCGCAAATCAATTCGGCAAAAACTAGTGACTTCCTTCATTTGGTAGAAATAAACTCCAAATCAAAATCCTATAAGATAATGATACATTTAGAGTATTTCCCCCCAAGCAACTGATGATTTAGAATATAAGTCATGGGGTTACAGTTATAAATCACAGTGGTTTTCCGTAGAAGAATATAATGGCAAAATCATTGGACAACATGGACTGCTGCCAAGGAAAGCTTCTCGACATGAGCATATGGAGTTTCTGTGTCAATAAGATTTTGACTCAAATAATAAACCATGTGTTCATTGCCATTGTCAACATCCTAGACTAGTACCATAGCAATGGTCCTTTAAGCCACAACTAAGTACAAGAAATAATCGCAGTGGTAATCAGGAGGATGCAATAAAGGAGCACTACTGAGTGTGTGCTTTAGAGCATCAAAATATTATTGGGCAATTTCATCCCAAATGAATGGGATCCCCTTCTTAATTGAGTGAGTAAATCCCTTGGCAAGCTCAGCATTATTAGGAACAAAGCGACGAAGAAAATTGGTCTTCCCTTGCAAACTCTTCAATTGGTGCAGGGATGGAGGGGGTAGACTTACAATAGCCTCAAATTTCAGAGGATCTATTCAGATTCTTTATTTGGATACAAAAAAACCCAAGAGTCGACCAGATTCAATGTAGAAGACACATTTATGTGGATTGAGATGAATATTATGGTGTCAACACTGTAGAAATAATGCTCGAAGGTGGTTTGGATGGTGATGACACTTAACATAATGAGCTGGTAAGTCATCTGAATAATGTTGAATGATGTGTTTAACATCATGAAAGGCATATGACATCGCTCTTTGGAAGGTATCATCAACATTTTTTAGACCAAAAGGGAGCTTCTTATAAGCAATATTCCCCCATGGACAGATGAAAGTAGTTTTGTTTTGATCAACGGGTAATATATTAATCTGGCTATAAGTAGAAAAACCATCCATAAAAGAAAATATCACACTCCCAGTGCAATGATCAATGATCTTAACAATAAAGGGAGTGGGATAATTGTCTTTAGGGTACACATGATTGATATCGCGGTAATCAACACAAACTCGAATGGTTCCCTACTTTTTAGTGACGGGTATGATATTGGAAACTTAGTTTGTCAATGGGATAGGGTAAATGAAACCATCCTTTAGAAGTTTTTCAACTTCGCCCTTAATAGTAGTGAACTTTCTGGGATACACTGGACAAAGAAATTGACAAATAGGTGGGTATTTCGTGCACCACTATAGTTGGATCAATACCATGCATTTCATCATATGACCAAGTGAAGACATTGCAGAATTCTTTAAAAAGGCCAACGTAAACCCTGATCTCTTTCGGAGAATAGGAAACCCTGATGCTAATGTTCTCGATAATCCTAGGTTTAATGGAAATATTGATTGGCACAGTTGCAATAATATTTCCCATATTACCTTTGGATAGAAATTCATGCACCAAAATAGGTGTTTGAAGTGGATGTGTTGGGATATGGGAAACAAAAGTATCAAGACACAAAGAAATCTCACTAAGACTTGGAAGAAACGAGGAACGATGATGAGCATCATTCCAGGGAGTTTTGTCAAGATACATAACCTCAAAAATACTCTCGTTGGTGGGAAATATCTCGTTTAAGGGATCCAAATAATTCCAAGAACTAAGTCGAGGAGTTTGTGAATATGTGTCCAGGTGTATACTACGAATAGTATGACTTTCAGAAGTGGCCACTAAAGCCAAAATAACTTCTTGATAAGCTTGTTCTAAAGTACTTAGTGGCATAGTATCACCAAAAGGATCAACCTGATCTGGAGTAGGGATGATCCATGGATCATTTGAGGTTGAGATCATGTTGACCAAGGTGGCATGTGGAGGTGGGAGAGAAAAAGTTCCCATTAAAGAAGAATATTTGAAAATAAATCCCCCCATGCTCTCATAGGGAATATCGGTATTTCCCACATATGGGACGTTCCTATTTGAAGAACTAGAAGAGAAAAGGGACAATTGATCGATGGTACGATTTTCCCATAATGAGGAAAATGGAGCACATGGAACAAAGAGTAAACCACACAAAACATGGCATGATTCCAACTTCACCCAAGTAGAAGGTTGTAATTCAAATTTGCATCTACGACTTCTACTTCTAATTCGACATTTTTCCCTTCCAAGGTGATGGGAAAATTTTTGAGAATATCATAAGGACGAGAGCCTCTGCCATGAAAGGTTTCTAAGGTGTTTATACTGATTAAGAAGTGGAGAGACGATGTCTTTCCAACATGAAGCAAACATGATGCAGGTGGAAGCACCCTCATCAATGACAGTCTAATATTTCGTCTTGCCTTTTATAATGACTTGAATAAAAAATGCAATTTGGTGGGGAAGACAAGGAACATGGTTTTGAAGATCGAAAGTGATCAAATTTAAATTTGCAGGATCAATTCCTCCTATAGCAGACAATAATGATTTCTTTTGTCTTGGAAAAGTTTGGACAACTTCCAAGGCAAACATCACCAAAGGTGCTTGAGCTAGATCTTCGACAATATTGTATTGTTGAGAAACTCTAACGTTTGGATTATAAGATGACTTCCAAAGCACACCTTTAGGAGGTAGTTGGATGATGGATTCATTATTATGTCACTTGATATGAATAGGACCAAAACTGGGTGGAGCGGAAGTAGAAGGTGTATCGATAACTTCCTTTTCCACTGTCTTCTTTTGAGGAGTTTTATAATATTTTTCCTAGGTGGCAACAAAATTAGGCATTGTGCCACTCATGTAGACCTGAGAACGTGAAGAGGTATAGGATTATGGCTGGTCTACCAAGTGAGTCTTCTGTGATGGAAATGGCTCTTTCAGTATAGCTGATGTCCCTTTCAATAAACGACTAACTTTAGCACGATGGGGACAATCCTTGGTCTAATGTTCCTCCTCATAAATGAGGAAAGGATACTTAGGATTATGTTTGGAGGCATCATCAACAGATGGCTTAAGACGATCATGTTTTGGAGTATCATAATTTGCTTTACCTTTACCCTTTTGCTTACCTTTCTAGGATTTTTCTGCCATGGTAGACCGAACAACATTAACCTCAAAGGTTTTACCAGGATTCGAGGTGGTTTTCGAAAGAGGATTGGAACCAGTACTCGAAATGGATTTTTTCTTTGAAGAAGATTTATTGGAAGTTTGAGATACTAATCCAATAATACCATCCACAAGCAGTACATCCAAAGACTTCGAAGATGCTGGATCTGGAGATGGCCTTAGAGCATTAGACAAGATTTCATATAGCGTTCCAGATTGGGAATAAACCAAATCAAAATATTGGGCACGAGAAATGGCTTGATCTTAACTAACACAACCTCCCATTGTTATCTCCGCAGCAATTTTTTTTACGAATGATTTGGTGAACCATTTAGTTAACAACTCATCAGGGATCTCAAACTTGATGAGGCGATGCCAATGTTTCCATTCATTGATGTGATCAAAGATGTGGGCTGTTGTATCCTGTTTCAAATATGTAAGAAAATGGGTACCAGTTTCATAAAAAACTAGTAACTGGAAGTGATTGAGGAAGGCCATGGCCAAAGAGTTGAAGTCTAAATAATTACCTTGAGGCAACTCGATGTACCATTTTGCAGCAACACCCATCAAGGTTCGTTGAAAGAGAGGGTTCCTATGTTGACAACCATTTTGTGGTAGCAACCGTCAAGATTCGTTCAAAGAGATGGAGATGAAATATTTGTCAACTTAGGAATTGGAAGAACACCATAAGTGATAATTCATCACATGGGCCTCAAGGTATTCTTTAGCTTTTCCTTCA
This sequence comes from Pinus taeda, assembly GCA_000404065.3. NCBI lineage: Eukaryota > Viridiplantae > Streptophyta > Pinopsida > Pinales > Pinaceae > Pinus > Pinus taeda. The sequence continues at coordinate 90,536 of APFE030109025.1, read as the reverse complement.
AATTTTGTGCAATCACTAGGAATCTTAGTGGGAAGTAGAGGCCAATAAGGCAAATGAAGAATTGGATCATTAGTAAGCCTCGAGACATTCAACAGTTCCAACATCACTAGAAACAACAATTGTGGTTTGAAAGGCATGTAAGGCATTTGATAAGGACTAATTTTCAGATTCCAACCTTGTTGGTAAGGGTTTTGTCCCCAAAGTGGAGGATTTTTAACATAAGGGGCTTGATTTTGCCCCCATTGAGGAATACCTTGACCATAAGGCAGATTATTGCCCCACCAAGGTGGGTTCTGTCTAGGGTATGGTTGATCTTGCTATGCAACCAACTCACAAAATAGAAGAGAATGTAGATCAAAAACTTCAAAGTCAACCTCTTCAAGGGGGTAACCTTCTTTACATTACACAAATGAACAATTCTTGGATGATACAAATGACAAGACCTACTTTCTATATATAACAATAGTGGGCCTGTGTGTTTGGGTTGTCTTAGCTATGTGAACATCCATCGAACTCTCACACAAATTTGTAAGCGCTGTCACGCAAGTGTTGTCACAGACATCCAAAGCTCTATCCCAAGTGTTGTACTTGCTGGTTTCATCATGTTTCTGAAGTATGCTAAGTGTGTGATCATAGTGTCAAGTCTTCACGAGTCCACTTGCATTTCACACTTAGCCATTTTCCTGAAAATCTATCAACAGAACAAATCCATTTCACCAAACCTCGACTAAGTTGCAATGTACAGTCCCATTCCTCAATGGTGTTTCTTTATCTCTTAGAACTATGTAGTGCCTGAGGTTGTCCTCCGAGCCAGTTGCATTGTGCAATCCCAAAAGTGAGCAACTATCTTCCCTCCCAGGACTGTGCAAAAAAATGCCTCACAACCTATCCAATCTGCACATTTCCCAAGCACAATCATAAAGCTTTCTTCTTACTTGATGAAACCCCACATTGTGTAGAGACCCGAGCTTTTTGTACTCCCAAAAATTGCGAAAAAATGTCCTCCCATCAACCTCCCTCAGCTAGGACTCGCTACTCTAAAAAAATGCGCAGAACTGTCCTCTAGTCCCTCTACTGTCCTACCTTGTCTTCCTCCTGGAAACTATGCACAGGTGTCCCTCAAGGTCCCACCTTGCAGCTACTACTGGTGTCCTTAATTGCGCAATTCTGCCCTTGAGTGACCTCTTCTCAGTTTTCCTAGACAGTGAAGTCTGTGCCCTGGAATTCCTTGTCCAAGCCTAGTTGCACTCTAAATATTTTCAGTGACCAGTCCTCCCTCCCTGTCACTTGGAACTGTGCACTATGTAGTTATTGTGCACTATGCAGTTACAAATAACAATAGTCAGCTTTTGTGGGGCACAATAATAATAACATGGGGACTATATGGGAACAATAATACAATAAGGGGTTACACTAGTAGTATAGGGACCTAACATGCCCCTCTCCTTCAAAAAGTTTTTTCGTCAATGCTTGAGTAGCTATGGATGCTTCTGTATAAAATTATCATCTTCCCATGTGGAATCTTTAGCGAGTAAGTTCTTCCACTTGATGAGATACTCTGAAATTGATCGATTTTATAACTGTCGATTTCTTGTTTTTGTGACTGCTTCAGGTTCCAATATGATTTTTCCTTCCTTGTAAAGTTCTCAAAATATTGTTTGCACTGATATCTTCTCACCTATAACCTTCTTTAAGCATGGAACATGGAAAACTGGGTGCACTCAAGAAGATGCAGGAAGCTCCAATTTGTATGCCATAGTACCAATCTTTTGTAACACCTTATATGGACCATAATACTTTGGTGATAATTTATTATCCTTATTAGCTTTCTTGAGGGACATTTGTTTGTATGGTTGTAGTCATAGAAATACCCAATCACCTACATCAAAACTTCTTTCATTGCGATATTGATCTTCCTATTGTTTCATTCTAATTTGCGCCAATGTGAGGTTATTATTTAAGAGTTTGAGAACTTCTTGTTGATGCTCGATGTGATCTCCCACTGCTTGAACCTTAGAATTTTCTTTTAAAGATGATGTGATGGACAATTGATGGTCACCCATAAAGTGCCATAAATGGGGTCATTTTTGCTACAATATGGAAGGAAGTGTTATACCACCATTCAACCAAAGGTAACCACTTGACCCATTGTGTCTGTTTGATAGATACATATCAACAAAGATATATTTCAATACATTTTTTCACTATCTCAATTTTCCCATCAGACTGAGGAGGATGAGATGAGCTATGAGCTAGCTAAGTACCCAGACAAGAAAATAATTTTGTCCAAAAACTTCTAGTGAAAATGGGATCTCTGTCTCTTACAATAATATTTGGGTTTCCATGTAGCTTTTGAATTTTTTCCATAAATGAAGTAGCAACTGTATTGGCTTTAAATGAGTGAGATAATTCACACAAGTGTGCATACTTGGTAAGTCTATCAACTACCACCATGATGACACTCTTTTCTTCGAACTTGGGTAAAACTGTGATAAAATCCATTGAGACCTCCTCCCAACATTGACCTGGAATGGATAAAGGTTGTAACATACCTAGGGTCTTATGGTTGTCACAGACCTAGGTTATGCAAACAACTCACAAAATAGAAGAAAAGATCGATTAATGACTTCAAAATTAGCCTCCTCGAGGGGGAAACCTCCTTTACATTACACAAATGAACAATTCATGGATGATACAAATGAGAAGACCTCCTTTCTATATATAGGAGTCTAAGGGATCACAAGATAGTCAAGATGACATAACAATAATAATGTAAGGGCACAAAAATAAAAATAGTGGGCTTCTATGGGGCACAATAATAACAATATGGGGACAACATGGGCACACCAATAACAATAAGGGGCTACAATGACAATAATAGTAAGGGAATACACTCGTATTATAGGGGCCTAACATGCCCCTCTCCTTCATAAAGGTGTTTTCCTCAACACTTGAGTAGTTCTGTATGCTTCTGTATAAAATTCTCATCCTCCCATGTGGAATCTTCAGCTGGTAAGTTCTTCCACTTGATGAGATACTCTGAAATTGATCGATTTTGTAGATTTTGAGTTCTTGTTTCTGTTACTGCTTCAGGTTCCAATATGATTTTTCCTTCCCCATCAAGTTCTAGAAATATTGTTTGAACTGGGAGCTTGTCACCTATAACCTTATTTAATCATGAAACATGGAAAATTAGGTGCACTCGAGAAGTTGTAGGAAGCTCCAATTTGTATGCCATAGTACCAATCTTTTGCAACACCTTTTACGGACCATAATACTTTGGTTATAATTTATTATCCTTCTTAGCTTGCTTGAGGGACATTTGTTTTTATGGTTGTAGCCATAGAAATACCCAGTCACCTACATCAAAACATATTTCACTGTGATGTTGATATGCCTGTTGTTTCATTCTATTATGTGCCAAAGTGAGGTCATCCTTTAAGAGTTGGAGAACTTGCTATTGATGCTTGATGTGATCTTCCACTGCTTGAACCTTATAATTTTCTCTTAAATATGATGTGATGGACGGTGGATGATATCCATAAAGTGCCATAAATGGGGTCATTTTTGTTGGAATATGGAAGGAAATGTTATACCACCATTCAGCCATAGGCAGCCATTTGACCCATTGTGTCCGTTTATCAAATATAAAGCAGCGAAGATATCCTTCCAAACATTTGTTCACTATCTTAGTTTGCCCATCAAATTGAGGATGATATGATGAACTATGAGCTAACTGAGTACCCAGACAAGAAAATAATTTTGTCCAAAAAGTTCCAGTGAAAATGGGATCTTTGTCGGTTACAATAATCTTTGGGTTTCCATGTATATTTTGAATTGTTTCCATAAATTAAATAGCAATTGTACTTGATTTAAAGGGATCAGATAATGCACAAAAGTGTGCATACTTGGTAAGTCTATCAACTACCACCATGATGACACTCTTTCCTTCAGACTTAGGTAAACCTGAGATAAAATCCATTGAAACCTCCTCCCAACTTTGACTTGGAATGGATAAAGGTTGTAATATACCTGGGGTCTTAATTGTTTCAAATTTATTTTGTTGGAAAACCAAACATTTTGCCACAAACTTTTAAATATCAGATTTAAGGCCATCCCAAAAAAATTCCTTCTTAACTCTGTGGTAATTTTTTAAAATTCCTTAGTGTCATCCTAATGGAGAGGTGTGCAATTCCATAAGAATATTTTGTTTGAGTTGGGAATCCTTACAAAGGTATAAGTGATATTTGTACCATAACGAATCCTTTTTCCAGTGAAATGTATCAAATGTTCTGGGGTCTTGTTGTAACTTTTGAATGAGTGACACACTTCTTCGTCATTCTTCCATTCATCCCTTGCTTCATTTATCCAAGCTGGTTGGATAATAGAAATGGCGCAAAGCAATGCTTCCACATCCTCAACCTTTCTTGAGAGTGCATCTGCAACAACATTTTTTTTCCCTTTTTTGTAGATGATTTCAAATTCATAACCCAACATATTTGTGACCCATTTTTTTGCTCTTTTGAAGATAATCTTTGTTCTAAAAATTATTTAAGACTATCAAGATCTATTTTTACCTTGAAGTGTCTTCCCATTAGGTAAGGTTGCAATTTCTTAAGTGCATGTAGTATTGCCAACATTTCCTACTCATAAATAGATTTGTGTAAATACTTTGCTTTGATTGGATGACTTTAGAAAGCAATGTGTCTTTTTTCTTGCATTAAAACAAACCAATTCCATTTCCTACGGCATCACATTCCACAATAAAGGTTTTTGTGAAGTCTGGTGTAGCTAAGACCGATGCTTGGCACATTGCCTCTTTAAGATGTTCAAAGGATTTCATTGCTTCCGGAGTTTAATAAAATGCATCTTTCTTCAGTAATGTTGTTAGAGGTGCTGCTATTCTCCCATAATTCTTATCAAACTTGCAATAATACACTGCCAACTCGAGAAATCCTCATCTATGCTTTATGGATGTGGGGATTTTCCATTCCTTAAAGGCTTTAATTTTTCTAGGGTCTACCTTAACACCTTCATGAGATACAATATGACCCAAATATTCCACCTCTTGTACTCCAAAGAAACATTTGGAGTTTTTTGAATATAATTGTTTCTCCTCCAATAGTTTGAGCACTCTGTCAACATGTTGAACATGATCCTTCCATGACTTGATGTAGATTAGTATATCATCAAAAAATACTAACACAAATTTTCTAAGGAAGGGTTTGAAAATGGAATTCATCAAACCTTGAAATGTAGAAGGTGCATTGGTAAGGCCAAAAGCATGACCAAAAATTCATAATGACCCTCATGAGTTCTAAATGTTGTTTTTGGAATGTCTTCAGTCTTCATTCTGATTGGATGATATCCTGAATGAAGATCCAACTTGGTGAAGTAAATTGATCCATGCAATTCATCTAGTAATTCATCAATGACAGGAATGGGAAACTTATCTTTAATAGTGAGCTTGTTGAGCTCCCTATAATCCGGACACATGTGCCATGATCCATCCTTCTTGTGCACTAATACTAATGGAGTAGAGAAAGAACTTTGACTCAGTTGAATTATACCAGCCTCTAGCATTTCTGCAACCATACGTTTAATTTCACTCTTTTGGGCATAGGGATATCTGTATAGCCTAATGTTTGGAGGAACACTTCCTGGAATCAGATGAATAGCATGGTCATGATCATGAATAGGTGGGCAACCTTTCGGAGTCTCAAATACCTTGGAATGATTTTCCAAGGCTTTTTGGAGATTTCCAAGACATTTTGGAGATCTGGAGAAATAGATGATTCCAATGTAGAAACATCTAGTGAACATAATTGTGCAATTACACCTGTTTGTTCCTTTTTTAGAAGCTTTGTCATACCATTAGAGCTGACTCCCACCTTTGGGAGTCTCAAATACCTTTGAATGATTGTCCAAAACTTTTTGGAGATCTCGAGAAATAGATGATTCCAATGTGGAAACATCTAGCGAACATAATTGTGCAATTACACTCTAGGTTCCTTTTTTAGAAGCTTTTTCATACTATTAAAGCTAATTATCTTTCCTGGTTTCCTCGCAATACCCCTTAATTCAACTTCCTTTCCTTCCACAAAAAATTTCATGAAAATTTCTTGAAAATTAAAAGCTATTATACCCAAGGATTGTAGCCATTAGACTCCTAGTACAACATCAACACCTCCCATTGGAATGGAAAGCATTGGGCTAGTCAATACATATTCCCCCATCGATAGCTTGATATTATGGCACTTTCCAGAGTAATTTATTGTTCCTCCATTTGCAACCATCAGTTGACACTATGGTGCTAGATATAAGAAGCTATTCAATTCTTTTGCTATCTTACAATGAATAAAATTGTGGGTACTTGCTGAATCAATCAACACTATTACCTTTTTCTTCTTGATTTTTCCTTCTATCTTAATAGTTTGAGTGGTAATTCCTGCCAATGCATTAAAAGAAATGGTTGGATTCATTTCTTCTTTATCTAGGCTTTGTTCCTGGAGTATATCCTCTTCTTTTGACCTTTATTGCTCCTTTTCTTATTCCTCTTCGCAATCTTTGTAGAATAATTTCTTCTGAGCACACTTATGACCTTTAGTGTATTTTCTATCACAACTGTAAAAAATACCTTTTGCTCTTTTTTCTTCCAATTGTTGTGGTGTCATCCTTATAGGTGTTGCAAGACTAGGGGCAACAACACTTCCATCTTTAAAGTTGTGAGTGGTATGCTTCCTAGTGGCCATAATTTTGCTTTCCATTTTTCTTGCTAACTTGAATGCCTTCTCTAATGAATCAGGTTCCCAAGGGGAACATCATGTTGGATATTATCCTTTAAATTCCATATGAACACATCAATCCTATGCTCCTCTGGAATATTTTTTACCCTTATGTTCAATTTTTGGAACTCCTCAACGTGCTCCATTATTGAACCCTTTTGTTTGAGACTTATCAATTGGCTACAAAAAGTGTTGTTTTTTGTATCCTCATAATGTGCTATCAATTCTTTCGTAAAAATTTCCCAAGTGATAAATTGTTTACGAGAGCAAAGCCATTGATACCATACAAACTGATTTGTTCCAAATATAAAGTTGCAATACGTACCTTTTGTGTGTTTTGCACATTATTGAGATCGAAAAATTGCTCCATCTGTAATATCCATGTTGCGGGATCCTTGCCATCAAACTTCCTCCTATCGATTTTTGGAATATGATGGGTCTTCGATCCCACATTAGAGTCT